>JAOTQH010000060.1:1540874-1553853 GCA_025631255.1 Cornus kousa | reverse complement strand
GATTTATCTGGAGAGCAACAAGAGTGTGTATGTATTCTTATGTAATTAGATGGCTGTTCAAATCTTAGCAATTTCCTGGCACTATACATAAAGATGGGCAATTTGCTTATGTTGCGACTTTCCACGAAACTTCCTATCCTTTGTTTGGTACTGTCAGTGACAATAATTAAATACAGGTGATGCTTAAACACTTTAGGTATTTGGTAACAAAATTTACAATAAAGACTTGCCATAAATTTACGAGGGATGCCACGCTATCAGCCGCTGTCTCTCAACTCTCAAGCTGCCCCTCTCTCTCTCTCTCTCTCTCTGCAACTGCTAAACTTGCCCTCTCTCTCTCTGCAACTGTAAACTACAAAATCTACAAGAATCAGAAGTTCAAAACCCATATATTTCAAATTTGTCTGCAAGAATCAAAAGTTCAAAGCCCATATCGGCATATCATTTCAGATTGTTCAAAAAATCAAAACCCATGTTACAAAACCTGAATTACTCAATCTGACCCGTTTAGTATTTGTGTCGTGGACACTAACATGATCCAAAACCATGTTACAATTAAAAAGGGGCTTTTTTGTTAACAAACAAAATCGTCTATTAGAGCAGGGACATCTTTGGAAACTAGAGCGAAAGTCAAACAGCACAATTTATTTAAAAAACCAAAAATAGATCACATTCCAAAGCTTGAAGACTATAACCACTCAAATTGAAGGAGGCTGCCGTTCAATATTCTTTACTTCTGCTCTACCATTCTTTGCTGCGTCTTAATACAGAATTTCCTACATCAAAGCTCTTTTAATCCTCTGTTTAGAAATGATTTTCCCCTTTCAAGGCTGCATTTCCACTGCATTGTCAAAACAAAAGCAATAATTTTTACTTTCTATTTTCGCTTTTTTATTTAAGGATTTTTCGGTTTCAAAATCACCTTGCTTTATTAAGGAGTGTTTCTTTCTCTATTTCTGCTTTGGAAATAATGTTTTATTAGTTGTTTCATCTATGTTATGGTATATTATGATACCAAATTATGTATGAAGTGAAAATGCATGAAGATCAATCAGTTTGTTTACTTGTTGCTTCTGCAATATTGGATTGAAACATGTTAAAATGGATTTCTTAACGGGTTGTGTCGCAATGGATTAGTAGGATTGTGGACCATTTGCTAATTTCATGTCTACTCAAACATTGTCGGATATGATTCTATACAACCTTCAGCAGTGCCACCCATAAAGAAGAGGTGGCGTTAGATTGAAATCTTGACAGGAGTTATGGATTGATCCATATAGTTGAGTATCCTTACCTAGACAAGATTCAACCTAATTGCCATCAGTAGCTACAAGCCCACAATGCAAGATGAAGATTCACTCTAGAATCAAATAAAAGAAGTCCTGGAATTGGATAATATTCACATATGCAAACCCTGTGATGGGGAACGGGATATGACTCGAATACATGAGTTGCACATGCTTAAACATTATTTTTGGAGAAGGAAAGAGAAATAAAATTGGGGATTTTAGTGATTTAGGGTTTTATTTATGTTTATTGTTATTTTTTATCATGTTTGAATTTTAGGGTTATTTTGGTATTTTTATGTTTTAGGGTTTTCTTAATAATTTGCCTATTTAAAGGCTCCTTTGTAATTTGGGAACTTAGTTTTGGAGATTATTGATTATCGTTTTCTTTGAGTATGCGAACTCCCTTTGTGTCTCTTCTCCCCCTTGTTCTTGATGTTCTTAATCCCTCATCTATCTATCCTACCTCCTTCAATCTAATTCTCATCCCTATTCGTCTGTCTTCTCACCTCCTTCATGTAGCCTTATCTTATCTTCTCATTCTCATCCCCTTCTTTCTTTCTAGTTATTATAAGTTACTATTGTCCTGCTCCCAAAATATCTTTAACGGAATCATCAACATCTATTTGTGCCATACTTGAATACTTTCACAAAACAATGTCTAGCATCAAAGACTGATCTACAGTCAATTTATATTCCAAAACGAAAATAAAGGTCATTCCATATCCATCAGTATTGAAACAATCCAGGAAAAGAATTTAGCACAAATCTGCTTTACACAATAAGTTTACAACCAATTAAATCACTAAAAACTGGTTATAAGTCAGCATTAACTACCTTTATACCAATATTAGTAGCTTCCCGTGAGGCCTCAAGCAATGGATCAAACATAGGATTGAAAGCCACTGTAAACGTACAGTCAACTATATGTCCATCTATATGAATTCCAAAATCCAGTTTCATAACATCATCATACTGAAGCACAGTCTTATCTCCAGCATTTGGGGTCCAATGAGCTGCAACCCTGGCAATGAAAAGATCTTTGAACACAAACACAAGTAAAGGACACAAAAAACCCAGAACCTATAAGGATTTTCAAATGCCAACCTAAAAAATTTACCAATTCAAAGAGCATCCTGTGGGGAATGCAATGCCTGCTTGCAGACCATTCTCCGATATCAACTTACGGACAGTATTCTCCAGGGTCTCACAGAGGTCAGTCATCAGCATTCCAGGCTTCAAAATACTTTTAATGTATTTCCGAACCTAACCACAAATAAACAGAACTCAAGGAATATGTCAAGAACCGGAAGCAAAAATCCAAAATGAAATGTTTTCATATTCTTAACAGAGATTTTCCTTTTATTTTCTTTATTTTCTTTTTTTTTTCTCTTTCAGGCTTTTAACCACAATATGAAAATGTACATATACAACATATAACACGACTGACAACAAGTACACAAAAGATAAAATAGTAACCTGACGATGAACTTCTGCGGCTTGGCGAACTGAATTATAAATGGGTTTTTCCAGGCGCTCCAAGTCCCTCTTTTCCTCAGATGTAGTCCTCCATAAATTACTGCAGGATAACCATCAAATTTGGGAATGAAGCTCTGGAGCATTTAGACAGAAATATGAAAAACAAATCATAAATTCAGCTCAAATCTAGGGCACACTGTCAATGGAAGTTAGGGAAAAACATTCTGATGAAATTGTATCATCCAAAGAAAGGTCGCATTCAGACAATATAATTCATGTGATTTGACAGCCAAGTAACAAACATATATATTTTCTTACGATCAACTGCAGAGTATCAAAAATTTCACACTACTACTCCTAGTGAAAGGTTGAATTCATACAATATCTATTCATGTGATTGACAGCCAAGTAAAAAACATATAGATTTTCTCATGATCAACTACAGAGTATCATAAATTTCACACTACTACTCCTAGTTAATCAATGAAACTAAAAGGGCTAGTATAATTGTACAACTACTCAAACACAAAGAAAGCAGAAAAAACCAAGTTGAAATTAATTCCAACAAAGGAAAAAGAACGATGCATGCTTGATACAGGGTGCAAGTGATTATAGTCCATTAAGTTTAGTGTGTACTAACTCATCTTTGTATTGTTGAATTTCTCCCTCTGGGAAATCCCCTGATGGAAAAAGTTCAACAACTGGAATAGATGGTGGATCAGTTTGCCGTGGCGGTTCCTTTTTCTTCCTGCACATTACAAGATAATTCAGCTGTAGTTTATGCCAAAATGTAATATATATATATGTGTGTGTGTGTGTGTGTATATACATGTGTGTGTGTGTGTGTGTGAAAAATACAGATAGTCCTCACTTGCTTTTATTTTTCTTTTTCTTCTTCTTTGCACCTTCTGCCAAAAATAGTTTCCAAAAAAATAGA
Source organism: Cornus kousa (assembly GCA_025631255.1). Taxonomy (NCBI): domain Eukaryota; kingdom Viridiplantae; phylum Streptophyta; class Magnoliopsida; order Cornales; family Cornaceae; genus Cornus; species Cornus kousa. The sequence goes on along the minus strand of JAOTQH010000060.1, from coordinate 1,550,151 downwards.
AATATATGTATGAGAAACACGGGAAAAAATACTTCTCATTTAAGTAACTCATAAATACACCACTATATAAAGATATTACTCTCAATCAATTAATTTATGGCTCCAACCAAAGAAAAATCACTACAAAAGGTCATGCCCAAAGGACTTGACCTGAAATATGTCCAAAAGTTGGGTATGGGTATATAAACATTTCCTACATATGTTATGTAACAGTGTCATATAACGTGATAATGTTGTTTAAGGATATACTCAATTAGAAAATAATGTTGTTTAAGGATATACTCAATTAGAATTCAAATTAAATGGAATGCGGTGAAAAAATGAGTTCTCACTTGTCACATAAATAACAAACCCTTCTCTGCTATAAAATTTGAGCTTTTCCTTCTGTTATTGAGAGGTTGGACTCAAGAGGTTTCTCATGTTTGTACACAGATTGTACCATTGTTTTTTGTGGTGTTAAGGAGGACCAATTGCATCATCTTCAATGTGGAAATTTCAAGCTTCTTAGGAAGATTGAAATGTTCCTTGTGTGTTGTTACATGCACTCTTCTTTCCTCACTACACCCATATTGATACAACATGTATATTGGATGTGGGATGCGTCCAACGCACATATACAAATTAGACACATCGATTCTCTACATTCAATAACATATTGAATTGCCTAAAATCTCTATTGTAACACTACTCAAGACTTCCATCATTAACAAATTGGAGGGTGATAGATCCCCCTTGCAGCAAGCCTAATTGAACTCACAAAGAACCTTGAAAAGAACAACGTCAAAATGGAGAACAACATAGAATATACTAAATTGCTTCAACCATACACTAACAAAGTTATCCTCTCCATGATATAAAGCAAGAAACTCCAATCCACAAGGTCAAAGGCATCCCCTATCCAATTCAAAAACCACACCTGATTCCTTGCTACTCCCAATCTAGAGTTCATGCTCTCATTTGTACCAACAACTCATACAAAATATGTTACCCTCCCATAATAGCATTTTATGAGTTAGAACGTAAATATCACCTTTATCCACCAGTTTAAGAAGCAAAGCTAGTGATTACTTATCAAGAAAAAAAATCTCTCTCCTCAAAGTCTCCTCCATTCTCATAGTTCTACACACCTTGATTGTGAGACTCGGACACATCTTTACACAATGGCTGAGTTGTAATGGACTTGGCTGAGACCAAGTCCAATCTTCATTGATATAGCGGTGGGAATTAGAATCACATGAGACAATATCTGATGGCATGCAAGATCAATAAATTTTTACAAAGAGGTTTCTGAGATTGTTACCTAATAATGTTACACAATGCTTCTGTCACACCATGACCGCATTGTGGCTTAAAAGTATGCTGCCAACACATCCACCACTTCCTCCCGAATCGCACACTAACAATATTAATGCTATGTTTGGTTGGAAGGAAGGATTGAGGAAGAATGGAAAAGAAGAGGGATAGAGGAAGCTTCCCTTGTTTGGTTGGAAGGAAAGGAAAGAAGGGAGGAAGCAAGGAGGGATGCTTTAACCCATATTGAAATTCACTCACACATATAATAAGGAGGGAAAGAAAGAAAAGCTACACTACAAATATGAAATACCAATTTTAACCTTTAATTAATTACAAAATCACTTGTTAAACCCTACTGAAATTCTCTCACACATATAATAAGGGTATATTGGTAAAAAATAAAAAATAAATAAATAAAATTGTCACCCCATCCATCCTTTCTATTATCCTTTCCATTCAACCAAACAAAAAGTGAGGGAGACACCTTCCCTTCCCTAAGGATGCCTCATCCATCCCTCTCCCTCCCCCTCCTCCCTTCATCCATTTTTCTATCCCTCCAACCAAACGGAGCATAAATGAAAACCATAGTCATCCCATCAGGGCTAGGGGCTTATCTCCTCCCACATTCTTTTGGACCCTCTAAAAGCTCATCTCCCATCCCCAAGTGAGTGGTTTTGCAAACCAGACCTTCTCCTCCTCACTATTACTACTGACCTCCAAGCTTTTCACCCCATCCAACTTAAAAAAATAAAAATAAAATAAAAAAAACGAAATTGTGTGGAAGCATGTTATAGTTCCTTGGCCCTATGCGGAGCAAATCATAGCAAGAAAAGTATATAATATTGAACCAAATTCATGTTATTTTTACCAACTTGGAATCAAATTTATTCAAACTTGCATTACATTTGAATTGAGTTTGCCAATTACTCGAATAGAATCATGTTTTAGATCATATGAAATATCATTTTGGATGTATTTTGACAGCTTGCTAACCATAAAAATATATATATCTTATTCATCCCCAGAAAAATAAAAATTATAGATTGGATCACGTGCAATTACAAGTGTCCAACCCGTTTGTACAGGATAAAGACAAGGATGATGAGTTTGATGATGATAACATGCAATTACACATTTATGATATAATAACCTGATGGCTCATCTAATGCTAGACCATCAACTTTCCCCTGAACTTCTTGCAATGTAGAAGGGTCACTAGCTTCTTCATTTCCATCTGCAAGCTTAGAAGTTCCTTTTTCTTCTTCAACAGGAACTTTCGTATTCAAGTCATCCTTCGCCATCAGTAAGGCTTACCTGCACAATATGCATCAAATAAATTCACATGCAAGTATGTCAAATTTACTGCTAGCAAATATATAGAGTCGAAAATTGATAACTATGAAAAATGACAACGTTTTGGTAATGGGTATTAAAGTCAACAAACCCTAACACAATACTCATCATTTATCATTTATCAATCAATCCATCCAAAGATAAACAAGAAACCGGTAGAACACAAACCCTAATCGAAGAAATGAACCTGATACAGTGTGATGATTGTGAGGAAATGAAAAGGAGCTAAGTAATGCGATCTTTTTGGATTGTTGAAAAGTCTTTAAGAGCCCTCTTCTGTTCTTTCCTCTTCAATGGCACGAACTCGTTTTGGCATTCGAAAGAAGTAAACCCTAGCAAAAGACAAGTGGGACCTCAAGCGCTCCATTAAAAAAATAGAAAAGATTTATCGGTCGGGCTTTCACTACAAAAATTAATATAGAAAAATAAAAGAAATAAAATTTAATTTTATAATATGTATTTTTGTTAATGTGAATTTTTTAAAACAATATATATATATATATATATATATATATCAAAAAGTATCATTTCATAGGTTACATAACATTAAAATTAGAAGAAAATATGATAATTTACCAAATTTATTTTTTTATTAAATACGATAATAGGTCTTAATAAATTTATATTGCATAAATTTTTTCGTCTTTTTAAAAAAATTAAAGAAATAATAATTTTAATAAATAACTTTGTAAGAGACTCAGGGATACATACACGTATACACATTGTATTATTCGTATCAAAAGTTATTTATAAATCATTTTATATTTACAGTATATTAATTTTTTTATTTGGTGTAAATTATTGATTAATCAAGACCTTTGATTTTCGACCATGACTATAATTGCTCCGAAAAGAAATATATTGACTCTATTATTAATTATATATCTTTTTATTTTTTTGTTGTACTCATAGAATTAATTTCAATGGACACGGACAATTGGGTTGGCTAAAAAAGTCTCTTGATAGCCATTAAAAATCTCTTTCTTTTTTTTTTCTTTCATATATATAATTATCAGTAAGTGCTGCATTGTTATTTTAACGACCACGAAATCTTAACGATTTTTTTCCAACCAGTGAATATAATTTTTTTTACGCAAGGCAAAGTTTATATAACACTTCATAGCATTTGATACTTCATTCACCGACATTGCCTTGTCTTGAAAAAAAATAATAATAAATAAATAAAATAAAAAATAAAAAATTTCAAAAGAAAATTTCATTATAGGTTACAAAGAAAGAAAAAGTAATTGGGAGAATTTTAGAGTAGTCAAGTTGCAATGTGTTATCTCCTTGAAGTCCATCCTAGAAATTTTTTCTATAATCGTCCCATGCATGTGAAACAAAAAAACAGAAGTACTGTGTATATCTAAGTGACCCACAACACCACCATTGTTGACAATAAGATCATATAGATATCTCTCTTTTCTTTTTTCTTTTCTGGTAAGTAATACGATCATTTAGGTCTTGTTCATTACATGGGAGTGCAATCCTGGCATTCCAAATTCCTTGAAATTAGCAAAATTTTGATTACCCATTTAATTGAGGACACTCCAATTTAGAAAACAGTTTCCAACTGAATCAGTAGAAATTGCCATGTTCTTGAACATATAAACCATATACTACTTCCATTTTCAAGCACAGGTCATTAAAGATGCTTTAACTTGTATAATTCCCCAAAACAGCACAAAGAATCTGCTGCAAAACAGGTAACAAAAAGAAAAGAATGGCAAAATTTTCATCACAGCTTCTGATATAGGTAAAGCAAAAACTATCCATGGCTGCCCAGAGAGAAGTAAACTATAGTCACCGTTTACACAAACTCCAGCACTGTAAACACGGCGAACTTCTGGTTTCCCATAACTAAAGTCATATGTAGAGAAGGTCCATCTCTACATATGAAGAAAAATAGTTGTTAAACCAACACCATGATTCAGAATCAGTTAGTATTAGAACGGCATAATGTTGATGGATCATGATGACAGAAAATTAAATGATTTCCATATAAATTATCAGTCTAAAATGAACAAAATAATACTAGCATATCATTACCGAATTACTGCACGCCTTGTTTTCCAACACTAATTTCCTCCTTCTCAGGAGTAAAATTTTTAATACAGCAAGGCTCATAGATGCCACTTTTCTTTCATTATACAAATTTGACAAAGAAAAATTAACTGTAGAAGAACAATAACAAGAAGACGAAGGAAAAAAAATAGCGTTCTTTCAAGGCAATGCAAAATTTTACACTTCAACGGATTAACAATGTCAAATGGAAACCAAGCTATTCAACATGGTGACCTTCCTAAAGATTTGAGACAAAAGACATATACTTGTTTGTTAGAATCTATTATATTACAGAGGCGAGAATATACAAGAAATCTATTCTCATCAACCATCTACAATAATGACCATAAGCCACATTATTGCACTTGAGGAAGCTCGCAAGAGAAAAATGTTATGCGAATGCAAAGGCCTCCAGCATACACAAATCAAAACGAACTTTTGAAATTCTGAAATACAAATAACACTTGAGACATAATGCCAATAGAAGGTCTGATGTCACACCATCAAGACTTAAGCATCTAATAGCACCAAAAGAAAAACTTACAATCACAAATTAAGAATTTAAGAGCATAGACCTCTACAGAATGATGACCAAGTTTATCCTGCTTGATTGAAGTCCACATCGACAGAAGTTCTTGACCAGCTCTTCCTTATTAAAACGCCTGCATTCACACACAGAGAAAGGCATTCTGACAGACACATACGGAGTTTTTTAAGCAAGCTTCAGATGATGACAGCATTCTAAATCATGGTACACGAGGCCATAGAGACTAACCAGCTGCCCGATGGAGCACTAAAGTCACATACAGTGACATTGAACCCACCCAACCCCCAAAAAGAAGAAAAAGGCACTAGCATATATATGTAGGAATCCAACCCCTAAGGTACACTGACTGATCCGAAGGCTACGACAACGATCATAAAAATTACACCAGAAGAGCATTCCTGCAAGTTTCAAGACACATGCTGTAACTCATACATCAAGAAGTTGCAACTTTCACCATTACAGGAGGACTCTTTGTCTGTTAATACATGAAGGGCTCTTTGTGTTTTCCATTATGAATCTCCACACAAGATGCAGATAGCATGAATTTATGCTATTTCCAATTCCCCAACAATAAGAGAAAAGACAATAAGCACAAGCAAAATTGAAATTGACATTAAAATACTAGTTTTGAATCCGTAGGTTGATTTGCCATACAGATTGAACCAGATAAGTTTTGGTCTAGCACATTTAGCAACAAGGCCATTAACTTCTTCTCACATACACACCACCATTGCCCATGGGAACTTGAACCCTCAATCTCCTATGTGGAAGGAGAAGGAGATACCACTTAAATTAAAACCTTAAATGTTAAAATATAATAAACCCAATCACATTTCATACACAAATATTCAAATATTTTGATAACATAATTTGTATCAAAATTCAAACAATAATAAAGCCCTAATAGATAAGTCACAATGCCAATTCTCAAAAAGAACATACTAGATAATGATGAACCACATATAAGAAATTCAAATTTACCTAAGACCAATTTTCATGTCTTAAATAAAACTTACAGCTGCATTATCCAAAAGATAACAAGTGTCGCAAACACTATTCAAGTAGAGCACTATAACCTTACACAGAACACCTTGTATAAACATTCAAAAACTCACAAGTGTCTGACAGTTTTACTTGTTACCAAACAGAAGAAAGAAAAAGTGTCAACTGTTTTCAGATTTTGCTGGCAAGTTCCTTTGCAAACCACTCCTATACTAGCAAGAAATCTCCTCGAAAGTCTAAAAGAAGCACAGTAAGATGTTTTTAGGACTGCAGACATCTAGACAGTGTCCTGTCAGATAGGCGAAAATCTACTCATTTGGTACAAGAAATACCCAATTTTCAACTACTATAAAAATGGAGATATTTTGTGCATATAGTAAGTGAAAATCCACAACTGATACTACATGGGAGAAAAGATAAGAAGGAGCAGTCTAGAAAGCACTAAACAAGGGTGAAATTCTTCCTCTAAATAGGACAGAAGATTCCTCTTGAAAACGGGATTAAATGAACAACTTCACTAACAACTGTAACCTGACAGAAATCAATTAGCACCAAATATTTGAGCCTTCAGTTGCATGTATGTTAAGTTAAAAAGGTAAACCAATGTATATGCATCACCATGGAATTGACACTTGTGATAGGCTCTATTTTGTTACCATAAAAAATATTTCCAGCTGAATACAAACGCCTCAACTAATAACATTGTCAAACAAGCTGATTTTAATTCCATGTGACAGGGAATTATGTCCATTGGCCTTTAACAGTATAATTTAAAATATGCAATGTTTTCTCACCATCTGAATTCTGAAAGGAATGCTATTTTCACCTTTCTATGTACTAGGTACAGCACATGCTACCTTAAAGCTATGCAAGTTAAAAGCCAATCCAACATTGTGGCTGAACCAAGCAAAGGATATTAAAATAGTGTCACAAAAGAGACTACAATGTTTAGTATCACCCAATAAAAATTCATCCCATTCATCACTATATAGAACTTCTCATAAACATAAAAGTAAGAATGAAATGAAACACATAAAAGAACTAGATGAAACATATAATGGAAAAAACAAGAGAAATAACTCTTATTCAATCCAAATACAAAGACACTTTCAAAACTAAGATTCATTCTCTTAGTTCAACCAAAAAAAATGGAGATTGAACCAAAAACTTAAAAAATAAAAGAAAAGAAAAAAAAGTGGTCCTTGACAGTTCTTTAGGATTATAACCTGAAAATGGTTAGCATTGCAACTCTAATCTTGCTATTGACAGCAAAATAAATTGCTAACCAAACAAAATATTTATAGGAGAGCTGCATAAAAGAGCAACTAATGACCTCCACGAAAATGTATATATCATATCTATCGACTTCCAAGGGAGAAGAAGCTCTCGGTATAAAGTCGTAGCCACGTCCACCCACCTGCAACCAGGTTGTCCATTCTTTTGAAGCATTTGTTCTCTACATTGTAATGGTGAAGACTCTCTTGTTTCGCATCCATCAATATTTCTCCATTCTGATAATCCAGAGGGTTGATGAATTTCAGCAACTCATCACTAAACCCATTCAAATCAATCTTATACTCCTTCACCCATTTGTGATTCTCTAAATCCTTCAATACCCATATATCCATTGTAGAAGGTTGTGTTGCACTGTCAACCAGACATAAAGACCCTCTCAACTCCACCAAGGACCAAACCCCATTAGGGTCTAAACACCCTTCTGGCGGCGAAATCGTCCCAAATTCTTCTTTCTCCAAATCGAAGGACACGATAGCTTCATTCCCTGGATGATCATACTCTTCCCAAATCATCCAATAAAACACATTCTCAACCAAAACTCCCCATCCTCTAACCACATGAGGGCAATTCCCCTCCACTACCTTCCAAGAACGATTCCTCACACACCCATCCGACAAACGTATAACTTCACACCCAATATCATTATCAACATAGATATCCAAACTCCTATCATACAAATGAATCAAAACATATTCATTTCTAGACGAAATGTAACCCATCCCAGCATTAATTTCCCCAGAAGTACAACAACTTGCCTCAGGCAATTTCACAAATTCTTGGGTACTTGGATTACAAACATAAAACCCATTTTCACCTGCAAAACATATCAAATCCCATTTTGAGGGCAACATATCAATAGCATCATTCACATCCAGTGTGAACCCAATATTGAGCTTCCCATCAGAATCCAACCCACATACTTCAACAGTGGTTTTCTTCTTCTGGGGATTATCAGAATCATCATCATTGGGAACTTTTCGCAGTAAAAGCAAATTAGGGTTTTGCAGTGATCGATTACGGTGTGTGAGAATGAAGTATGGGTCAGTGATCATGTAGCGCCATTGTTTAGAAACGCTTTCGAACTTACCGAGAACCTTGACCGGCAGTCTTGAGACGATGTTGAAGATGAGATCTGAAGGGAGTGTGGGACACAGATGAGTGGGACCCGCCGTCTCTGTGGTCTCCTCTGGGGGTGAAGAAGCTCTTCTGGTTGGTGATGAAGCCATTGCTAACGCTTTTGGGTTCAAAAATTTTGAGCACTTGATTGATTCTTGAATCTTGATATGTATGGACTATCTATATTATACATTGGCTCTCTTGTATGCATGTATTGTTTGTTTGTTTGTATGTATCTGTGTGAATTTAACTTTACGGAGTATTTGCAAAGATAACGCGTTTTCTTGTTTATGCATTTTGGAGGGTTTATATTTTTAAAGTTAATAAAGGCTGCACTGCAGTTTTTTTTGTAGAGTTTAAGATTTTATTTAGATTCTTTTACAGTAATTTTTATATTTTTATATAATTTTTTTATAAAATGGGTTTGCTTTGAACTCTCCAAACCCAGATTGAGTTTATAGAAACAGTGAAACACTAACCGTAGAGGTTCCAGAGTTGAAATTTTTACAAAACCAAATAACAAATTGAATGTGAATTATTTATTGATATTAAAAAATTTCTTTGGTGTTATATATTTTCTTGTACAGTTTATTTATGCTTTAAGAG
>JAOTQH010000060.1:1443049-1469148 GCA_025631255.1 Cornus kousa | reverse complement strand
CTTATTTAGTTGATGGATTTTCTTTTTTATATTTGATTTTAATTTTAAGAGTATTGACATGACTTATGAGATATGAATGTTTTTATGGTAGTTTAAATTTTCAATTGTGCACCTCACCGTGCGCCTCGCACCTAGGCTCCAAAGGACCTCTTGCGCCTTGGTGTGCCTTGGGCCTTTAATAACACTGCATGAATCCCATGTTTCCATTCTGCTCTGTTTAAGGCCATGGCCTCAAAGTCACCATCTTCATAACTTGCAAAAAAAAAAAGCCACTGTCTTCATCATTTTATCACTCTTTTGTATATATATTTCAGCATGTCTTGTTCTTCTTCATTAAATTTTCAATTTAGTGAATTTACAAACAATATTCATGTGGGGCTAATCCGCTAATGTCATGTAGCGTGTGGATTTTAGGACCAGTTTGATGGACCATGTAAACCATGTTTTCTGCACCTTCTCTTGTTCTTCTTCATTTGTTGTTGATTCATAATTCCTTTGAGTATAAAATTGTGTTTCTTCAAATAGGAAGCGTTTGGATGCAACTCTTCAAGATCTGGAAGAAAAGCAAAATAGCAAGAAAGATGCGGTTGGTATCTTTTCCTTTCCACATGTATCATATTTGCATTCTTATGATATCTCTGCTAGTTCAACTGGTCTTCGATTATGTTTTCTCATGGTGATTGAGAAATTTATATTGAATCTGGTACTAATTGTGTAAGACTGTTTTGTTGTTGGTTCTTAGTTATCTTGATCTTTGGTATGCTTTGTTTGGTACTAAAAAAGGAAAATTGAAAGGAATGATAAGAATGTAAGATGGTGGAAAGATATCCCCCTAGGTAAAGGAAGGAGTCTTTTTCCATATTGTTTGGATGGTTAGGAAGGAAATGAAGAAGGAAAGAAATGGGTGTTGTTTGATTTGACCATTATACCCATAAATAGTAAAAATAAGTTAATGGCAAGTGTGAAAAAATTTAAAGATGCAAAACGTTCTCCTTTTTTCCTTTCACTTTTGGACGCATGTATAGTGGTGGACTTGGTGGGGGACCTCCTCCCTTCATTTTCCCTACCAAACAAGTCATACCCCATTTCTTCCCTTCATTCTTCCCCTACTAAACACAGTGTTAGTTAGTGATCATCGGGTAGAGGGTGATATCTTCCTTATTGGAGATATATTAGTGAGTATGCTCTTCCCTGTAATGATAAACATCAGGATTGAAGATTCAAGGTCAGCCCAATAATTGTACGATTAAAATGTACAATGTCACACGAAATAAAATCATTATGGCAACCAGAAGTAACGTTGATTTATCAGTAAATCGCTGTTGTTCATTTAAGCTATATATGATATGGTTGTGACTTGTGAGTGTGGTTTAGTTGAGGCTTCAATCTTTCAAGTGTAGAGGTTAAAAGCACATTCATGTAACTTCCACAATCGATGATTAGTTTGTGCAACTTGTTGTCACAACCAACTAGCGTATGAAAAATGGTCCTTTCACTGCTTACCCTCTTAACTTGCTCGAATGGCCTAAGATCCTCTATCTGCACTTTCACTGTTGTGTTCTCCAACCTACCAACCTACAAGGGAATTAACTCACCTGAAATATATCCTTTCCCCCTTTTTCTTCCACTAAATTTTTCTTCAATTATTTATTTTTTGGGGTGGGGCTGGGGTAGGGACCGTTCTTGCTGGGGATGGAGGAAGTCTGAAGTGGTCCATTATTTATTTATTTTTTATTTTTAATTCTTACCACTAATACATTTTTTTTGATAAGTCTTACCACTAAAACATGGCAACTTGAAATATTATTTTGTACATTTTGTGCGCGCGCGTCTGAGAGAGAGAGAGAAATTCATTGAAGCAAAGTTGATTTTACCCTAGAATTTGTTAAGAAATATGACTTAACAATTATTGCAAAATACGCGTGTGTCAAAGAAAACATTTGTTTCACCTTGGTAGTTTGGTGAATTTTCTGAGAGGTCACACTTGCAAGTTTGAGCCATTCTTGTGCATTCTAGACCATAATTGCTCTTAATTTGGTCAGCTTTGCTTATAGGGTTCATTTGTCTCATCATTTTACAGATATTGAAGTTGCAACAAAGAATTCAATCTCTCCAGGCTGGAAAAGCCAAGGCATAAAATGCTTAACTGGTTGGTGCACTTAATCAGCAGCAGTAATTTTGTTTTATTTTAAGGCTTGGATGTAGTTTTTATCATGTATGTTTCTGAAATAGCTGTGCTCATTCTCGTTACTGTCATTGTTCACTTTGTTGGCTGTTTATTTTCAAGGCAAAGTGCGGTGCTTATTTGTCTCTGGATGACACGTGTAGACTATTTCTGATATCACAAATGCTATGCTGCTTACTTTTGTATTATATCTGGAAACATTTATAAACAGTGCATTAGCTTGTGGAATGTAAAGCTGAAGGAAAGTGGTTGTTATCAAACAAATGTCTTATCATTGTGCACCTTAGCCATCCTTATCTTGAAAGTCATTTGTGAAGAGAGAAAGAATCAGTGACAAATCATTAGGTCTCAAGATTTTTTTTTTTCGGAAGGTTAGGTCTCAAGATTTTGCTACCAACAAATCAGCAGTGGTCTTAATTAAGACCTCTCTATATAAAACAAGAAGAATTGCTGATGTTAAATAGGAAAAAAGAACAAGAATTGCCGATATTTTGGCATTCTGATCCATAACAAATAATTAGAGTTGAATTTTCTACCCAAACTTTGGGTTAGCACCAAATGGGGACGAGATGAATGAAAATCAATTTTACATGGTGTCTTGAAGAAAGTAAAATGCACCAATGACAAATTTGATTTAGGATGTATGTGCAAAGATGTGGAAAACTAAAGAGAATGGTTTGATTAGTCAGTACATAGGCTCTAAAATCTTAATTAGGGAATAAGATTTGTTAGCTTAGTTTTAATTAGTGAGTACATAGGCTCGAGTGAGTTGCTTTATTAGGACACTGTATCTGGAGGGAAGACTACTGACTAATGATTCAAGTTTTCAGAGGGAAAAATACTGATCTGGCGCATTTATAGACCTATTAATTTATTATCCAGGATGGTTTTGGGACTACTCTTAATAGATATTGTTAAGTTTTGAATCTGAAGCCAGATGCAACCTTTGAGTTTCTGACTGACACAGATACGCGCGCGCGCACACACACACATATCTGAATATAGGATATACCTAGATGGAATCTCCTATTTGGTTGAATATTGAATTTTTGTAATACTGAGTTATTCACAACTAAATGAATTTTGGGCTTAAAGGGTTTCTTCCTTCCTGGTTTTAAACCCCTTATTATTTAGTCTTTTGTCTTAAGTTTTGCTTGGTTTGTGAACAATGACATTACATTTTGATTTGGGTAATCTGTTTTCATTTGCAACATGGTTCATGTTTTCTTTAAGTGGAAAAGACACAAAGGTAATGCTCCTGAACATTAGGCAGATAAATATGCACATGAATTACATGTTATAGATAACATTAGTCAGATATATAACATTAGACAGATAAAATGTAAGGATAACATGTGATAGATAAACATTTAGACAGATAAAGAAGACATGAACCATGTTAAGATAGAGATAAAGATGCAAATAGTTAACGTGTTAAAAGGTACATGTGCATAGTAACTATTGATGTGTTATAGAACTCCTTCGTTATACAGCAAGAAAGAGCGTTTTGTATAACCATTGTCTTAAAAACTACTAAGATCTGTGGCCTTCTCTCCTCTCCTTTTAAAGCGAAAGATAGAAAGTTCGAGTCTAAGGAGAACATTGTGTAAGCGAAAGATAGAAAGTTCGAGTCCAAGGAGAACATTGTGTGAGTTATTTGGCAACACACACACACACACACAGTCTTGTTGTAGGAATCTCTTGAGATTTCATGGGTTTGGATCTGACTTGAGCCATTGACTTCATTTGGCAAGTGAACATTGGACCACATTGTTCACGTGGTTCTGTCAAACCCAATGTCTCCAATCATTATCCTTATCATCATGTAGTGTGTGAATTTTCTTTTGAAAATATTTGAAATCACAAAACAGTGATCTTTGATCAGAAAAAAAATCTCAGAACTTTTCGTACAAGAATTACAAGTTGGGTGTGTCATATATTCATTAGACTGAGTCAGAGAGACAACCATGAACCATCTATCTATCTAACTAGTAATTCCACCATCTAAATTAAGTGCACGCCTTCTTATCGCATTGTACTCTCATAGCATCCATCGCCAGAACCCACTAGCTCCCACCTGTAACAAGTCCACACACACACACACACACACTCTGTGCAGGAGAAGGAATACACTAGATATGATTGGGTGGGGTGATTCAATAAAAGGTGCTCCAACAGAGTTAGAGCTATGTTCTATCCAATAACATTAACAATAATTTCCCATATGAAAAAGCTTCCTCCAGCATTCTCGTTGTGCTTTTGAGGACAGAAGGCATTGAGTGTAGTTTATTATATTATATCCCAAACATATTTCTTCACGTGTGATTTTCTTTGATCCACACTGGGGCTGAACTCGATCTTTAGGATGCCAAATTCTCGACGTGGACAATTATTTTAGGACAGATGAAATAGTAGTTGGGATGTCTTGTCAACACCATGTACTCATGAAATGGTGTAGCTTTAATATTTATATTTTTGCTTATATATATATATATATATATAAAAAGTATCCCTTAAATATTCATATTCTCTAACAATATTGTGTCATAAATTCTCAGGGAGATGATACATTATGCTTAAATTATCTATTGAAATTTGGGCAAGACTTTTCATTATTTATTATTTTGATAGACTATTCATTGTTTATTATTTTGACTTTCCATGTCTGTGTTCAAGGACACTTTTCGGATTTTTTTTTTTTTGTTTACCAAATTTTATAAAAAGATAATTTTGCCCTTCTTTTATATAAAATGCAATATAATATATTATTATAATTTAAAGACATTACTGACTTTTTAAAGTCACTTTTTAGCTGCCGACAAAAATTGAGTCTCGATCAGAGAGATATGCCCCGAACAAGTTCGGCGGCAACCGGGGCTAGAAACCCTAAACTCTCATTCTTTAAATCAATCTCAATCCAAAGGGGCTTATTATTTTATTGAGTCAGAAACCAACTCTGAGAACAAAAAGTGGAGAAAAATTACTATTGTTCTTTCATGTTTAATCAGGTTTAGTAACAATCAAAGTAATAAACGATGAACTGTCTATATGTGTGCAATTTGTTTAAACCTTAGAGAATATCAATGCAATCTACCTATACATCATTGACTTTAATATAACTTATGAGATTCAAAGGGTGCTTTAAAGTCATTTAATTTAAGAAGAAAAAAAAGTGTATTTATCATTTTTCAGACAAATATACCCTTAAAAGGCGTACTATATATCTGTACTATATATCTCAAGTAACGTGACAAGTGCGCAAATAGTATGTGTAAATTAAAGAGGATTGCAGTTGGTTATATTGAATTTAAGCCCAAGGTCATTATGGTGTTACTTGCAATTGCTCAAAGTCAAAAACTTATCAACAACAAATGGTTCTTCCATAAATATCTTGCCAATAAGATATTTTTATTTGAATAATGTTGCTTTCTTTCGCGTGACATTTTGAGATGTAAAGATTGTTTATTATTCAAATTTTAAAAATTCAGTGACTTGATAATACAGACTACATTATTGTAGCCTCCCTCATCATACAAAAATGGTACATGTTGTGGAAACATAATCTTATCAAATTAGACCAACTTGATCTTAGTTACAAGACGACAATTTATATCAAATCAAAACAACTTTTTATGCGTTTGAAAGAGAGAGAGTACAAATTGAATTATATAATAAAAAATAAAAAAATCTGGATCAGAAATCATGCGTCTACCGCATGTACCATTAACGCGACAGAGTTTACATTGTTTCTGAATTAGGGATATAAAGTTGTTATCTAAACAATATAACAATACCTAGTTTAATATTTTTTCGGATAATTATTATTATTATTTTTAAATATCTGCCACTTTACTTATAAAAAAAAATTATTATTATTATTTAAAAAAAAACAGAAATAACATTATTGCGTTAGTATTGACATTACTCCCGAATCAGCAATAACTTATGAATCATAGACAGAAATGAAATAAATGTGTTGATAATGTCAGATAATTGTGTTGGACATGACATCGATCAAAAATTGAAAAAAAAACTTGGTTGCATCCGTTGCATGGTGTAACGGCTGCATCGAATCGTTCATTATCGCATATAGCCCATACATGTATTACACAGATAGTTTGATGTGTTCGTTATACTATACAACGGGCACAACTAATTTTTTTTCTAATTTTCGCCTGAGAATGTAATGCGAAGGAATACCAAGCATTAACTAGTGTTTAAAAGAAGTCCACAATTCGATTCTGCACGGTACTAAAAATATGGGCCGAGACGGAAAAAAAAAAACAGAAAGAAAATGGAAGCAAAAAGAAAAGAAGGAACAAAGTGGTTTGACCTATTAGGCTATAATTTCCAAAGCGACCTACTTTTTGGCACCTCGGAGTCAGAGCTTTCTCCTCAAAATTAATTAGGTCTTCATGAACAAGAAAAAAAAATTATAGTCAGCGGGCAATGTTTGGATTGGACACATGAAATGACCAGCTTTGCCAAATGCTTTATGTCACCTTTTATATTTGATTAAACTTCATATATAATTCCTTATTTTTTAAAATTGTAGCTAATAGATAATTCAAGATTTATTATTATTTTTTTATTATTATTATTTTTTTAATATGGACTTCATTGTCTAATCTAAGGTGCAAAGAACCTAAGGTGTAAAGAATCACAAGGCGATTTGCCCTTTCAATAAGAAGGACCACTCAACTTCAAAATTTCAACCCTTAGCCTTACAAATAAATTGGGTGAATATATATATATGTATATATATATATGGATTGCATTCATTTGTCTTGTCTAAATTTTGGCAAAACTCACTCAACCCATCAATTGGGTTGGAAAAGAGAGAATGTTTCTTTTGAACGTAAAGCCAAAGTTCACAACACAATTTCATTATGAGAAGGAAGCATTACCCAAAGTCAGAAGGACTTGATATTCTCTCCTTTTGATCTCAACCTTATCAATGCAATCTAACCCTACCAAAATATTCTTAGGAAATTCTTGAAAATCATATTTAAGCCTTACTCTAGTTACCAATCGATCTTAGTACTAAGATTTTCTAAGATATTTGGATAGAATCCTAAGAGCCAATTTTGATCAATTCAGTGAATGGACAAGTGTCATTGCCTACAATTATTATGTTTTGTACAATTTAATTACAAAAAAAAAAAAAAAAAAAAAACCAAAAAAAACCACACTTTAATAATGTAACATGCATCATTAATATAATGTAGACAATGCCCACATTAATATTGTATGCATAACCTAGGATCAAGGGCAACGCAGAATCTTGTTTCATAAAACATTGTCTTTGCTAGCCAGTCACTTCAAGTTGTAGGGGTGTCCCTTATCAGTTGAATCATTTCTAATAGAAATCTGTCAAGTAGGAACACGAATAAGCTAGCTAGTTTGATCCAAAGTCTTTTTTTATTTTTATTTATTATTTATTTTTTAAATGTTGTCGCCTATACAAACAAGAACATGATGACTGTTACAACGCCACTATATATTATGCTTTCATTAAAACTAGAACATTCAACCTCCTTATTTGCAAAGGAGAGCTTATACCATCTAGGCTAGTCTTCTTGGATCATACCCGAGTTAATGCTGACACATTTTTCATATAGTTATATATACAAACATATACGTAACATCCCACATGATTTCTTTATTATCACATTCTTCTATAAGACCCCAGGGCCATGCACTATATATATACACAGACACACACATATACATACACACAATAGAATGTTTTTTATTATTATTATCATAGCTACATCTGATAAATTGTTACTAAAATTGTAATTTTATTTTTCTCGAAAATTCAAGCAAACACACATGCTCACAAGAGTCACAACATTTCTCTTAATAGAGTTCAAACGTTTAACGGAAGAGATCATATATATATATATATATACACACACACACACACCATTTCGGTTAATGCTTATTGATTTGGTTTGTTACTTAATAAGATATGTTTGTAAAATATGTTATTATACATATTAAGTAATACTTAATCACCAAGGTTGGAAGGAGTGAAGTTAGATTCTGCATAAGACACCAAAATCATAGCCTTAGATACTCCACTGATTGAGTTGGCGAAGGCAAAAAGATAACTAACAAGAAGCAATATCATGTGTAGTTTGATGGGAAGTGATATGTGAACCACCCTCCTTAAAAAGGCATGTGCTCTATGAATGTGGTCCCTTCTGTTAAGCAAAAGCCACTTGTGCAAATGCACATGGATGGAGGGAGAGTCATTCAACAAGTTTATGATCAGCACCCTATATTGTGAATTCGTGTCTTCAGCTATTGGATTGAAATCTGACCTTGATCGTAATAACTTTTCTCTAAATCATTCTTCCTAACTTTGAAATAACACTATCCTTTCAAATTCATTTCAAGGACTAATACTCCAATAGTCCAATCGAAGTAAAAAATCTAATGATTGATTGGAAAACACCAATTTCCAAGCGTATAGATGCTAAAAAATCAAGTCCCTATTAGGGTGGCAAAAATGAGTTTGATCAATCCATCACTATCAAAAGGCCTAAATGTAGTAAATTGTTTGGCATATTTTTTTATGTTAGCTAGGGGGAGCATAAAATTATCATGCAAATAAAATTAAGGACCACAAAAATTGAAGAAGTAGAAGTTTCTTGGAAGAGGACCACCATTTTTCGGACCATGACAACTACATTTTTGCCACGTGGCCATCCTTTCAATCACGGATTATTATTATTATTATTATTATTTTCTTTCTTGATAATTGGATATAAAACAAGTGTCTAAGAAGAAAAGGCCAACAATATGATGATGATATCGTTGAGATGACTAAATGATCACGAAAATATAGTTGCGTCTTAAAGCAATATTTTGGTCATGATTCATGAATAAGTTAGTTAGAAACGACGGCACTCTAGCCGTCTAAAAAATTCACTTTTTGCACCTCTAAAATCAATATGATCACAATAGCGTATGTGACCCCTCTCAACTTTCCTTCAATTATCTAATCATGATCTCACCACAACGATTTAGCTATAAAGTCCACATACTTTATAATTAATATAATATTATATATATATATATATATATATATATATGTATAACAGACATACATAGAGAGAGTTGTCCATTCTCCATATCATATAACTCTCCCAAAGTGTAGGATGTCTCACGGGCCTCATGAGTAGGCCCTACCGAAACTGAGGTCCAAAGCCATCCATCCATCCCTTTTTTTCCCCAACTCGCAATTGAAGAGAGAGAGAGAGAGTGAAGCACGTGAATGGACAAGTGAAGCACGTGACGTTTCATACAATAACAATGCTTCCAAGAAGAAATCGGCATGTAAAATGTAATAATTATAATAATCATATATGTGTGTTTAATCTTCACCGGGTCCATTTGCATCTAAAGTGAGACTGTATTAAAGTTGATCTAATCTGAAATGGGTCATAAGACTCATAACATAACCTCAAGGAACAATTCAGAATTTCACAGCAAATTTTGAAGGAGACGCACTAAATTAAATCGAATTCTTACGGACTCCCGACCGAACCTTCTTGTGGAGTGGACTCCACGAGAGAGCTGTGCGTAGTGACAATGTCCAGCTATCCTAGAAGGATTCCTAAATATGTTGATAATCATTCAAGTAATAAACAGAAGAAAGTCGGCAAATATTCACAACCATATCACGCGTCCGCTAATTGGAGTCGATGTATATCCACACACACAGAGAGACGGTTGGATATATGGAGGGAATCCATTTTCACACGTATGGTTCTGATTGCCCTTGCATAAACAATTAATCTCTGGTCCTTGGGGGGGAGAGAGAGAGAGAGAGAGAGATGAAATTGAGTTGTCGGGGGAGGCTTTGCAGCGTCACTCCTCTAAAACAAGCTCCTATTGGTCCACGTGGCATCCATAAAACAGACCCCTTCCGAAATCTACTACGGCTGTCTGCTCCATTCCCTATACTCTGACATGAACACACCAAAACATTTTCACTCAAATCCATCCTTCAAAAGACCCATCTATATATCAATCACCCCAACATTCATTGATGATGGAGCTCCCACCAACACCACCACCATCACCATTTCTCTCTCTCTCTCTCTTACGCACACAGAGTTCCATCTCTGCGACTGCATTACAGAAATCCACATGTCTGCCATTTCAAGTGCTCTACCCCGTCACGTTTTTCCATCTGCAACTTGTCCCGCTTTTGTTTTTCACTTCTTGGTCAAACACAATGGAAAAATCCCTTTTCAACTTTTTCATTCTATATCCTTTCTACCCTTTAAATGATGCACGAGTTGCATAATCCTTCCAAATACGTTGCAAGCGTATTAAAAGAAAAGTAGGAAAAAGAGATTTTACCCGTGTCTGTCAACAACCAACAGTTTTCCTATATATAAGCCCTCCAAAGCAACTTAACCCCAGCAAAATGTTTAACAGCTTCTACTGTAGGCTTTGAGTAATTCAAACCCATAGAATGTCGTTCTCCTGTGCAAAGAACTTCTTCCAAAGGTTCTGCGTCGAAGAGTTCCGTGTAAATATTGGAACCCACATCAACTTCTTCTCCAGTGATCTCCTCCTAATTCCATCCCTAGGAGCCAGAATCAACCAAGCAACTATACTTCGAAAATACATCATTTCTCCATTCAATCCCCGTTACAGGTGAGGTCCCTTGCCCCACTTACTCATGAATTGTTGAATAAACCACCACTGTTTCTAATTTTTGATTCTTCATTTCAGGGCTTGGCAGATGTTGCTGGTTATTCTAGTCATTTACTCAGCCTGGATCTGCCCATTTGAGTTTGCATTTTTGACTTGCAAACAAGACGCGCTTTTTGTGATTGACAACATTGTCAACGGCTTCTTTGCCATTGACATTATTCTCACCTTCTTTGTGGCATACCTCGATAACCAATCATACCTTCTTGTTGATGATCCCAAGAAAATTGCAATCAGGTCAATATGCAGAATTTCATCACGCTCTTTACTTAAAACTGATTAGAATCAATGGGCTATTCATTTCTCTTCCCGTAGCAATCACTGAACTTCATATTACTTATTCCCACTTACAGGTACATAATGACCTGGTTTATTTTCGATGTCTGTTCAACAGTGCCATTTCAATCACTCAGCCTCGTGTTCACAGATCATTGCAGCGGACTTGGTTTTAAATTACTCAACATGCTCAGACTCTGGCGTCTCAGACGAGTCAGCTCCTTGTTTGCAAGGTCCACCATCAAATTCAAAAATAACGTCTTTGGTTTTCTTCAGGAGTTTAAGTAGTTACATGGGAAGAACCATAATACTCACCAAGCTGGTTTGATTTCCTGCAGACTTGAGAAAGACATTAGGTTCAACTATTTCTGGATTCGGTGCACAAAGCTCATCTCTGTATGTCATTGCAAAACTTCATTTTGCTCCTCTATAAAATCATATCCAGCATATATTAGCATTAAAAAAATGTGTTGCTCTCCTTTCTGTTTGATTTCAGGTAACTCTGTTTGCAGTACACTGTGCTGGATGCTTTAACTATTTGATTGCAGACAGATATCCAGATCCAAAACAAACCTGGATTGGTGCAGTCTATCCAAATTTCAAAGATTTTAGCATTTGGGACAGATACGTAACTGCAATGTACTGGTCTATCACAACATTAACTACAACTGGTTACGGGGACTTGCATGCTGAGAACACAAGAGAGATGCTGTTTGATATATTTTACATGCTATTCAACTTGGGATTGACAGCTTACCTCATTGGGAACATGACAAATCTCGTAGTCCATTGGACCAGCCGCACCAGAAATTTTGTACGTACTTTATCATGGTTTTTACATTGTTCCAAAAAGTACCTGTATATTCATAAAAAAAGAAAGAGAAAAGTACCTATTAGAAAAATGACAGATTAAAAGGATTTTACATGGAGCAGGATAAGCCCAAGTCCCAATCAACAGCTACTACTAAATTTCCCGCCGTTGTGAAAACTAGAAAATTTTCAGCAAGACATCATCTCTCTACATTTTGACAGTTCCATATGAAAATTTTCAAACACGAAACCAGCCAACTAAAACAAAATACCAGGAATATTTGTGCATACTACATAGTACAATTAAATTAATCATTTTTTTAGGAATTATTTTAAGCATCTGAATTTTCCCATCAGTTAAGTAGATTTAAATTTATTTTCTTATGAAATGTCTTTTCTTTTCCAAACTTGTGGGTGCTATTGTTGAAAAACTTTCTCGTGCTTCTGTGTAGAGGGATACAATCAGAGCTGCTTCAGAATTTGCAGCAAGAAATCAGTTGCCTTCTTGCATACAGGATCAAATTTTGTCTCATATATGTCTCAAGTTCAAAACAGATGGATTGAAGCAGCAAGAAACATTGAATGGTCTGCCAAAAGCCATTCGTTCAAGCATTGCACACTATCTCTTCTCCCCTATTGTTCAAAATGTCCGTCTTTTCCAAGGTGTTTCTCACGATTTCCTTTTTCAATTGGTATTTTCCTTTCCTCTCTTGTTTCTCCTTTCTCTGTTTGTAAGCAAAAAATATAATTTTTACAGAGCAATCACAAAGCAAAAGACATAGAGCAAACACATAAATTCTGGTGTTCTTTTATATGTACCGTTGTGTGGTCTTCTAAAAAACCAATACCATATTTCTTTTATAAAAGGTTTCTGAAATGGAAGCTGAGTATTTCCCACCCAAGGAAGATGTGATTCTACAGAATGAGACTCCAACAAATCTTTACATACTGGTCTCAGGAGCAGTGGTGAGTTTAAAATTTCTGTTACAAAGTCATTTAAATCCTCAACAATGCTTTACCTCTAACACCTCTGGTTCGGGAATGATTTGTGGTGGCAGGATTTGATTACACATATTAGTGGGCGTGACCAAGTATGTACTTCCAATATTATACCACTCGTTATCACTAAAAAGCATGCAGTAAATCTAACTTCACATTCCCTCATTTATTGTACAGATTTTTGCGAAGGCTGTGGCAGGGGACATGGTAGGAGAAATAGGGGTTCTATGCTATAGGCCACAGCCATTCACTGTTCGAACTACTGATACTTCTCAAATATTACGGCTGAACAGAAAAACACTGATGAAGATTATTCAGGCAAATACAGAAGATGGATGCATTATTATGAACAATCTTTTCCAGGTATATTTAAGATGAAATTAAGTAATATATATTTCAATCGTTAAACCCTTCCTCTAATTTGCAACATTAGTTGATTTTCCCTGTTCATCATTAACAGAGACTGAAAGAACTGGAAAGCTTTGGCTTTGTGGACCAACAAACAGATCCATATTTGTCCCTCAGTGAGTGGTTCGATGGAGGACCGAAAGGAGAAAGCTATTCTCATGATGTATACCAAGATCATCCACATGGAGATCCATTGATATCGGAAGAAAGGGACTTAGATTTTCTTACTGCAGTCGCCACAGAGAATGAAAAAGGAAAAGCTCACACTTCTACTAGAAATGAAGTGGATGTAAATTCAACAGCTGAGGATGGCCAAACAGCTCTTCATGTTGCCGTTCGTAAGGGGCATCTTGAAATGGTTAGGGTTCTGCTGGAAAGAGGAGCAAATGTGAATAAACCAGATGTGCAGGGGTGGACACCGAAAGCTCTAGCTGAGCAGCAAGGAAACAAAAGGTTATATGACCTTTTGTTAGGTTATGAAAAAGGAAGTATATTAAATGAACACAAAATCGATTTTATTGAGCCAGAAACAGCTGAAAACACCAGGAAAGGTCAATTCAAACCTACAAGAATTAGAGGCCCCACTTGTTCCAAATCTTGTTATAGAAAGGTAGTCGCATCCTTGAGCTCAAGCAATTCTAACTGTACAACTGATAGAGAATTTACAAAATTAACCAAGAGGAGAGTCACCATTCACATGAAGTTTCAAAAGAACAATACATCACAAAAGCAGTTGGGGAAGCTGATAGTCCTACCTGATTCACTAGAAGAGCTATTCAAGATTGCTGGTAAGCTTTGTTTGACTTCAATAATAAACCTGAAAATTTTGAATTAATTAGTTTCATTACCATTTGAATAGATTCAAGTAGAAATGAAAATGAAAAGCCAACATGTTAACAAATCCAAACCTTGAATACAAATTGGACGTAATGTTTCAGCAACAAAGCATGTTCCTTTCTTAATGCTTTATATATGTCATCATCCTGCAACTTGTGGAACTGCAGGTAAAAAATTTGGAGGCTACAATCCTACAAAAGTTGTAAGTGCAGAGAATGCAGAAATAGATGACTTAAGTGTAATCCGGGATGGGGATCATCTGTTTCTCCTTCACATTGAGTGTGGAAGTCCAGATTGTGACATGACCTAATTGTTATTGAAAGCATACATTGTAGACATGCAGATAGTTTGTAGCTTTGATGCATTTGTATATTATGATATTCTAACAAAAGTAGCATACATCAATTAATCAAAATTGGTTCTCCGAATCAATAAAAAGTACTGGACAACTGGGGAAGTCAATTAAATATGGATGCCTTCAACAGATTACAGGGGGAAAAACTCTGTCCAATCACATCACTGTAACTACTCAAAGAAATAAATATTGCAAGATGGTCATGAATCCTAATCTTGTGAGCAACAATACAGCTAGAGAATTCCCAAAATTTCCCTCCTAGGTCTTCAATGTGACAAGCAAGGATGCAGATAAAAACACTGATGCACATCACCAGGAAAAATCAAGTTGAGCTGCCCTTAATCTTCAAATGTCATGGCCAAATTTCCTTTTCCGATGTGATAATAGATAGACCCACAAATAATGTACACCAGTAATTCAATCTGTGCTCACTGAAATACAACTTAGTTCTTACATGCTTTAAGTCGTACTGCACTTCGGCTGCAGTATTTATTCCCTCCTAGCAGAGACTTTAATAGGAAAAGGATGAGCTTCTGTGTTAAAAACAAACTCATCCAAAGGAATTACCGTGCTATCCCCAAACAGCAAATATAAATACTTCAGTGTTTCGCCCAAGAAGAAGGTCTCCATCTTATCTCTTCTTTGTGGAGGAAGCGTGGTGACATCATCTAGAGAACTGTAACCCCCGGAATTAATCTTTGTGTATTTCTCAAATGCCTCAAAAATCTCCCAGCCCCATTCACGATATCTACAGAAGTACATTACAAAAAAGTCGAAACGAATGGCAAAATATTAGAAACATCACTGAAGAAAACATGTACAGAAAAATACGACTGAAAGCTGCAAAAATTCGGAGCATACTTTGGATCTTCTGTAATGCGATATAAAACAAACAATGATTCAACAGTTTCAGGACGCAGTAGATTGTGATGATCAGCAGGTTTGATTATTATATCATTTACATATTTTGAACTCTTGTTTCCACCATCAAGACCTCCTTCAGGGTTATCCTGCTTAAATTAAAACCATATATCAAATCTCTATTCCCCCATTAAACAATAGGAAATGTAAAAAGACAGCTCAAAATACAAGTAGACAAACAATACAATAGCCTGGTTCAGAGAGTAAACATAATTGCTGTATGGAACATTGATTTCAAGATATAGACTATAATCCAACAAACCTCCATATTGAAATACGCAATTTCTGGTGCAAGACCAGTAGAAGTGACTGAATACATCTCAAAGCATGTCTTAGCCAGATCTTCTGCAAGCTTCAAATTTTCCAAGTCTTCAAAGGTGAGCAAATTGTTTTTCATAGCCTTTTCCTTTGTAATGCCTTTGGTGGCACCAAGCGCAAGAGTACCAGGCAGGAAACAAACCTGTACAGGGCATTAAAATTCTTGTTCAACAAGAACTTGGATAAGGAGACTGAGAGAACAAAGATGAGCTTCTCGATTTTTATTCCATAATTTCCATTGAAAAAATGGTTGCTTTTACCAGCAAGCAACAGCATCACAACACGAACTTGATGCTTTAAATTATTGTGCAAATACACATGTAATTACATATTCTATACATTTAAAACAAAAAAGCTTTCTGTTTCAACATGCGGGCCACTTCCTCACATCAGTCAGTAAAATGGTACCAAGAACATCACAAACTAAAATCTGACTTCAAGCTCCAAAAATATGATTCATGTGGAAAGTTCTATAACGTGGATTTTTAAATCTGTGCGGAAGTAAAGGAAGGATAAAGGAACCATCCATTTCAAAGTGTATATTATCACATTTAACTCGATAACTATAACTTAACACATTAAGAGAGACAGAGAATCTCAATTATGTGCAGCCAGCTTCCCATTTTCTTTTCTATTTTGTTGATAAATTCACCCAGTCAAGAGATGCTTTTGTATAAATAGCCCACAGCGCTCAGTTAAAATACTTGGAATATGTTTCTAGCACACGAACTTTTTTATTTTTTTAGTTGAATCTAGCACACAAACTTTGTTCTCAGATGTCCAACAAAAAAATTCCGCAGCAGCTTCATTTTTTAAAAATCTAAAATTTTGTAAAGCTATAGCATGATGTATACAAAATCTACATATTAGCAAAGGGGAGGGGGGTGTTGGAAGAGTTCATCAGATCTGGTAAGCACATTGTTGAATTTATCAAATATAATATAAAAATTTGTACAGCACTAGAAGTTTTGCTGATGAAAACACAATTATTCATATTGCAAGAACTAGGATATATGCGGATTTAATGATGCCATGTCAATCAAAGTGGAAAACCAATAAAAAAAACCCAGTTAGTGTTAACTGTTTTGTTAATCTCCCAACTTCTTAGCGTGTATCAAGTAACCATGGGATATTTTGGTAATTAATCAGCTTGGGGATGACCAACAAATTAAGTAGCACATACCAGGTGATCCATTTTAGGACTAAAAGCACCACTAGGCCCATAAGGTAATTCGCCCACAAAAACCAATCCATTTGGGATAGATTTCCGAACTAGAAGGTGCTTGACACCCTTCATTGCTTCCTCATACATATGATATAAGTACGTCCAATTACTTTCTCGATTCTGAAGCCATACTTTTATAAGATACTCATAGTAGCTGTCACCACGAGATCCCAATCTGATATTTTCTCCACTAAATTCACCAGAGTGAGGGCTGCAATCACAAGGAGATACCAATTAATAGCCATGATAAACCCACATTAACCAAAAATCTAATTTATATACAAAAGTTAAAAATTAATTAGAAGAAAATATAACAAAAAAAGTAAGTATCCAAACAATATAAATACACAAGTTATTACCACTCATGAAACGTGATACTTCCGAATTAAAAGTCATATCAACAAAGCCTCAATCCCAAATCGTTGGTGTTGTACTGATGATTATAGATTGAGGAAAAATTATATCAACAAGACAAAAATCTAGATAATATCTCACTATTATAAAGAGGCTAATGATATTGGCGTTAACCAACTGTAATTTACACCCATTCATCATCACCTAGTGATAGATGGTTTCAACATTAAAATAATCATTTCCTGCATGGATACAGAGGACGAGCATGGAGAACCCACTCTTCCCCAACCCCTTAACTACAGGGCAGCACTATAAAAAAGTCCTATAAGCCATGCCCAAGCCTGGGCATGAATGGGCTGAGTGAACCATTGGGCCAATGTCTACCCCAATAAGGCACAGTCTGTGGCCATCCCTACCATCTATCAATGAATAGTTAATGATCCTTGATGAGACCCATGCCCATCCACATTACCAGGGTACTGTGACAAAAAAAACAAAATAATAACAATAATAAATAAATAAATAAAATCCTAAGGGCAAAAAAGCCATTAAACTGAAGTAACATTATAGCTAGGCACAATTCATTTTTGTCCCGCATTTTAAAATGGTCCACCCGAATCCATTAAAAAGGTGATGGATTTGCGGGTCAGGAAAGATTTTGCCACCCCCAATTGTAGCAGTTCAATGGTAGAAATTGTAGAATGTATGACGGGAAGATACTTCATGTCCAAGAAAACTGTGGTACAAGTGTATTAACTTAATTATGAAAAACTTTAAATGCCTAAGTTATACCTTACGTAAATAGGAGTCAATCCTTCCACCTTTTGGAGAGTCTTCAAATGCTCCAAAACCTTCATAGATTCTGAACTGTATTTGGGATCACCAGTAAGAGAACTGAGATAGTTGAACTCAAGCTGTAAAGTGGAAACTTCTGAAGTGCTACTCAGTCCACCAGGAGCAGGATGTGCAGAGCGGTCACGCAAAACAACGTCGCTGAAGGGAATAGCAGTTGGACTTGAAGTAAAAGCAGTTAGCAGACGATCAGCCAAGTTCCTAGCAATTTCAAGATAGAGAACTGGTTTAGGGCCCTTGTTTATTGGAATTTTCCCTTGTTCTCCCCCACTTAAATGATAAGCACTTAGAAGACCACCCAGAACACGGATGGTAGTTTCAAATAAATTAACTTGGCCTTTCTGACTAAACCTCTCTGGAAGGTGAGTTTCAATCCATGAACCTGCATCAGAAACAACGTCATCAAGTTCCATTATCATGGCCGTGTCAAGAGCATCCACAACAGTAGCACCTAGACCTCCCAAGCCATCTACTCCCCTCTGGCTCAGTGGCATAAGCTCGTCATAACCCATTGCATAGTTCTTATAGCCAGACCATGCATGGATAAATGCCTTCTTAACACTTTGTTGCCTAGCTATCCATTTAGGAGCTTCATTTAGCTTCTCAGGATCATGAATGGAATTATTATTACTGCCAATTTCATCAGGCGTTAACCGAGGAGGAAGTCTTGGTGGTTTTCTCCAAAATCTGCTAAATCTGCTGCCACCGCCCGTCATGAGCTTATCTCCATCCTTTGTCCCAATATCTTTTGCTAGACCATCAGAAACAGAATGGATGGGGCTCGTGTGGGTTAGCATAAGATATGCTAAACCACCAATCATTAATAACACCAAAAATCTTCCTGTACTACATTTCATATAGCGATTCTTCACATTTGTGGTGAGCAAAGTCTGAGTAATCGCCTGTAGAAAGAAGACATCAACTTACAATCTATCCAAAGCAGAAAACTGCGCTCCGGAAGATATAAACAAGCATAAATATAGCATATAAGGGGTTCAAGATTTAAGAAGATACTTCTCAAAGGAGGGGAATCAATAAAGTAACAAGAGTATAAACCCCAAGGGGCTGGCTGAAGTGGATAAGAATTTAGACCTGATGCCTTGGGGGTTGGGGTTGTGTGTGTGTGTACTACGTACCAACTAGGAAAAAAGAAACAGGAGTACAGAAAAAGCTGCCCCAATTTTTGGACATCTCTTCTATAGTGTGAAATGATATGAAGTGTCTATAATGGTGTGTATAACATAATTTACATGGCAACTTCACAGATCTTTTAGTCCATGAAACAATTTTATAAATGAAGTCTACCCAAGGCTCCATTTGGTTCGTGAATTTAGAGAGGGGAAAAGAAAAGATATTAATGCAAAGGGAATCCTTTTCCTTTGTTTGGTTACCACTGGAAGAAGAAAAAAGGAAAATATAAGGAAAAGCAAGGGAAGAATAATTAATTTACAAGTCATGCTCTTTTCTTTTTCCTTATTTCCAGCCATTTTGGAGAAATTTTTATTTCTAATTTCATTTCAAGGAAGAGTTAAAATCTGATGGAAAACTTTTTTAAGTTTTCTCTCCTTTTTCCTTTCGTTTCCTTTTCCTCACTAATCTGCAAATCATAAAGGGCCAAACATATAACATCGAATAATAATGTGTTTCTCGTTACCTTCCTTTAAACATCCTTGTAAATAATTGACAGTATGTTTGATACCTATCCTAACACACAAAACAGGCTGAGAAATAAAATTACTCATGCTTTTGTTCCTTCAGCAAAACATGCAATTTTTTTTTTTTGATAAGTAAAGATTGTATAAAAGAAGCATTCAAAAGGGGATTGCGTCCCTCAGCAAAACATGCAATTGAAATCCGCAAAAATGAATATGGTAAATAAGTACTGAATGAACCTTCCGGGAAAAAAGAAAAAAGAAAAGAAAAGAGAAAATTGAATGAGATAAATTGATAAAACCTTTCATGGGTATAAAAGCCCCAAAAATGAAGTGCAATATGTACCATCAACGTCAGAGTGGATGTGTATTAGGGGCTCAAGACATGAAAAATAAGTGTGGTTAAAAATCTGGTATTTATCACTATGCTAATTGTTCCTATCAATGCCAATATATAACGGTGACAATCAACATGTCTGCTAGTCAAATCTACACCTCAACCTCAAAAGCATTTTTTCTTCGAGACTTATCTGTATAGAGGAAGTAATCGAAGGTCTTTCAAATCATAAACATTAGCCACCCAACTCTAGGTTACATTATCGAGAGTTGTCTAAGGAAATGATGTTATCACAACAAGTCTTATCCCCAGAGAGGAATTCCTTGCAATATTTATTATTTACGCTAACATTAGCTTATTTTTAAAGAGGAAGTCCTAATGATACATAAAGGCCTTGTCAAAAGGCCATGCGTCCCATATGGAGCTTCACTCATCCTCTACAAAATCCCCAAAGATCATTTATATGCATGCCACATGCCCCTAGTGCCCCATGCAACCCAACACATTGAGACATACATTGAGCGCAAAGGATCTACATGAACAGCCTTGTGTTTTTGCCTTTAATAGCATTGGTATAACAGTGCTATCAGTAAAACAACTCCGGACATCTTTATTAGGGCATTTGGAAGATTGATAAACTAAAACTATCTTCCAAGTTCCAAGAGAAGTATTGTAAAATAACTACCTTATGCTAAAGAGCCTTTTTTATGGACAATTTTGAGCTGAAGTCTCTTTTCCTCACTACCTCTCTAGAAACAGCAAAGAAAGCTAAGGGCCTGTTTGGCAACCAAAATTGTTTTGTGCTATTGCTTTGACCCAAAGTAAAAATAATGTTTCTACTTTACAGTGTGTTTAACACTATTTCGAAGCTTGTTTGACAATGTAAATTTGTTGTAAGATTTTTGAAGTAAAAACATGAAAGCATGTTTGGTAAAAAGTGTAGCAAGTTTGAAAAATTAAATAGCTAGTTAAAAATGTTATTTTAGAAAAAAAAAAAAATATATATATATATATTGAAAAGCGTTTTGTTACGGTACGGAAGCAAACAAAAACACTATTTTTATGCTTCCGATTTTGGCCTCAATTTTGGAAGCGCTTCAGTACTATTCAAATGACAACAAATATTACCAAACATGCTTCGTGCTTTTGTTTCGCTACAGTACACTAGCAAAAGCAAAAACATTAGCCAAACGGGCCCTAAGTAATTGAATTATAATGCTTAAACATCAGACATTTTGTCAAGGAATCTACAGTGGAATTTCTATAATTAATTCACCGTCTAACTCAATGTAGCGTCCCTAATTGCTTCTCTAGGAGCGTATTATGGGTTTTTCAGCTTATAAAGTCAAGAAAATTTCCATCTTAGAGTGCATTGCAAATACTTGCATGGTCTAACTCAATATAGCGTCCCTAATTGCTTCTATAGGAGCTTGTTATGGGTTTTTCAGCTTATAAAGTCTAGAAAACTTCCATCTTACGGTGCATTGCAAATACTTGCATTGTTCTTTTTTTCTTTTTTCTTCTTTTTTTTTTTTTTTTGGTTTTTTAAACTTCTGACAGCAAAAAACACCAAAAATAATATAATCATATAACATAAAATTAGAGTGAGACCCAAAGACCTATGAAGTTAATAGAGAGAAAACTCGTATACACATCGAAAACAATAATTCTATAATTGACATGTTGTTCAAACAATATCCCTTCATTTCCAATAAAATAGGCACAGTTCTAACATATATAATATATTTGCTAAGCATTCCTAAAACATACACATCAAAAACAATTCAGCTGAACGCAAGTAACTTCCCTTCATTTCCACAAAACACACACAGTTCTAACATATATACAACAATGGTCTATTTGAAATCTTACAAAACCACATATCATTATAACAACCAAACACAATTAAAGTTATCGATCTAACAAAGAGAAAATAGATTTTGAGATCGATTGAGCAGACCTTGAGGGGAGATCGGTGGCGAAACTTGGCGTTGTCGTAGTGAACATCTTTCATCGAGTAAGGTAAAGTTTTCGACATGCTCGGATCGAGTTATGAGCTTTCGATCCGCGATCCTCAAAATTTATATATATCTATATAGGGAGAGTATGGTGTTAGATATATAGAGCTATGAGAAGAGTGAGAGAATTTGAATCAGACATGAAGGAATCTAGAGAGGGAAATTTGGGAGAGAAGAGACAGAGAATTGGGCGGGGGGTTTGATTCGCGGGAATGCGGAGGCACGCAAAGATGTTTAGAGAGAGAAACGGAGGAGAAAGAGAGAGGGGAGCTGAGAGTCCGAATAATATAGGCGCCGGTTAATAAGGTTTGAGGACAAGGGGTTGTTCTTCCTACTAGTCTGTGGGTGGATGGTTGGATCTGGACGTTTAGATTAGTTGACTTGGACACGAAAACTAGTTTATTGTTCATTGACACCCTCTCTCGTGACATTGAGGTTCATAAATTCGCTAACTCTAGTCAGACGATAACTAGGGAACACAAACTTTGGTTCGAATCGATTTCGAGGTGTATCAGAACTAGAACTAGGAGTGACAAAATAGGTCAGAAATCATGAACCTGTCTATATCTGCCTGCTTTTTAATGGTTAGGGATGAATCATATTTAATTTGAGAATTGGTCAAAATGGGTTGAATATGGTCCATATTTAACCCATATTTCACCCGTCGCATAATAAACACACAACACACATCTATTCTATATTTTACTCAACTCATTTATCTCTCTAAAATTCTTTCACTCACAATTCCCTCTCTTTAAAATAAAAAATTTAAAATAATAATTAATGGATCCACGGGTCATAACGGATGGACCCGGTTCATTTTCAACCTGCCCATTTTTAACCCGTTCTGAACGGGATGAATATGGGTCTTGGTCCATGTTGACCCGCCCACTCAACCCAACCCAAACCTAGAACTAAATGGATTCCATTATTTTAGAAATATTGAAAATTTGAAATTGAATCAAACAATTTAAATTAGTGGTGCACATTGATTGATTGGATTAAACATAAAATCAATTGTAATCCGCTCCAATAAATTTAAAGTTTTAAGTTAAATATTAAATTTGATTTAATATTAAGTTTTTATAAAATGTTGAAGAATTTTTTTATTTTTGTTTTACCCAAAGTGAAATTGCGATAAAACATTTAAAGTCCTGTTTAGCGACCACATTTGTTATATATATATTTTTTATTCGGACAATGTCTTGTAGCGCAAGAAAATATAAAAACTTGTTTAATAATATTTACTATAATTTGAATAATACTAAAACTTTTAAATGAACTTTTGAACTAACAATTTTTTATTTTTCAAACTTAAAACAATATTTTACCTAACATGTTATCATTTTTGTTTTTCTAATGGGCTCAAAGGAATCTAACAGAAATTGACATGATATAACGTGTTAGCTTAAAAAAATCTTACAAAAAAAATTTCGTTATTGAATACACTCATAAACAAGAGCAAGTACCTAATAAGACCTAACTAATGATTTTAAATTTTTTATTTGGTGGATAACTGAATCAGGCCAATGTTTGTTTTGACTTTCACATACTTAGATAAGATATTAATGTAAATAATATAGGTAACGGATTGGGTATTAAAATTTAAATTCTTGATCTGATCTGATTTTTATCACTTCTTTATGAATCTCTCAATGCTCCGATGGACTAAAAAATAATCCAAACTATGCAGATTGAATTTACAAATTTAATGAACACCCCTACTTATTATTAGTGAAATGGAATTATTAAAAGAAATCTTCTTATTGTTCCAAAGTCCAAAGTAAGAGTTGAGGATTCAAGGTTTTTTTTTTTTTTTTTTTGGTACGCGGTTATGGAAAAATATATATATTCAAATTGAAAGAAAAAAATGTTCGTGTTCACAAAATATCAAATTTGTTTGTATGGAGTATTTTTTCGTCACCTTGTTATTGTCCAAGAAAAATGTGTAATACTAATTATGATATGCTTCAACAAAGATTACTGTAATCTTGCACAAATTATCATTACACAGACTCAAACACAATTATTAAATTAAAAGTAAGTTAGTTTTTGAATTACCCAAAATGCTAAACACAAAGAAAGAAGAATATCAAAGCTGTTAGTTTTTTTGAGAGAAAAAGTTCCAAATCATTTACCAAATTCAGATATGGATGTGAAACAAACTATTTAAAATTGCAACAACAATAAAATTATGTTTGGAAACAACATCCTTTGAATTTGAAAATTTTTAAAAAATTTAAATTAAAATTTTTTCTAATTTCAAATCTAATATACAAATTAAATGTTAATAAATTATTTTTAATTTTTTAATTTTTCATTCAGAAAAGCCGTTTATTTTCCAATTGGCCCACATATCACACCAGACAAAAAAAAAGGTTGTACTATAAAAAAGATTTCTAAGACATTCCCATCTCAAAACACAGTGACAGAACACTGGAATTGAACCTCCAAGAGAGACATTACAAACTTTCACATTTTATTAGATATCACTAAACAAAGACCCGAAAAATGATAAAAGTCTAGATGGATTTTTATTGAACTAAACACATGAGAGTGAGACACTATCTTATTGATTAACTTTTTTTACTTGTCGTCATCAACCTCAAAGGCCGAGACCGGGAACGTTCGCGAAAAGCCGGTTGGGGTGGCGAAGGTGATCTTCCCGGAGGAGGGGTCGTCGATGAAAATGTCGGAGACGGTGAGCCAGATGAGGAGCTCCTTGCTCTTGACACCCGTCACTCTCTTCATCCGACGGTCCTCCATGAACGCCGTCACCTCCGTATCGTACGTCACGCTGCGGTCGATGCTCCGGAACTTGTGCTGCTTCTTGTTCTTCTGCTTCAGCCACACGAAGCCAGTGGACTCGTTGTACCCCACCTCCACGACGTCGTTTAAGGGCAGGAGCCCATTCGGCAGCGAGCACCTCTCCAGCAGCTCGCGAGATTTCTCCTTGAAGAGGTCGTCGCCGTGGTATATCTCCGCGTTTTCTCGTTGGCTGGCGATGATCTCTTGGGACGACATTTTCAGGCGTTTTTTTTTTTTTTTTGGATTTATTTGTGTAATATTGTAGTAACATGTTGGAATTTGAAAATATATATATATAGGCTTGAGTTTGTTTGTCGTGGTTGTGGACTTGGGGAATGTAATAACTTTGAAATAATGGCCTTTTACTGTGCATTTTGGGCCTTTAATGTTGTCATTGACTCGTTGATAAGTATACCCGCGTTAGAAATTAAGGAATCCAACTGTTTTTCTCTCTTTGGATTATTATTAAAAATACATCGCACCATTAAAGGCCCAAAATGAACAGTAAAAGGCCATTATTATTATTATTACTATTTTTTTTTTTTTTTACTTCTTCTTATTATTAGGGACAGGCCCTGAAGCGAAGGACGGGAACGAGTGGAATCAATGTGTTCCAATTTCCTATTTGATGGAGTTAAAGTAGTCATCCGGAAAAGAAATTTTTTTTTATTTTTATTTTTTGACCAAAAATATTGATTTAGACATGAAAAATCATTGTTTGGTTGTCAAAATTATCCTTACTATTTTCTAGTATACTTTTTGTGCATATAAGTACCCCCACCGCTAAACCCAATTTGTCTCTCTCTCTCTCTCTCTCTCTGCTTCATTTCTTTTTTTCCTCTTTTTATTTTTTATTTCTCCATTTCTTCATTTCTTTCTTTATCCATAACTGCACACTTTTTATATTATTAATTGTCTCAAAAAAAAAAAATTCATTTACTCCAAAACATGCCATCATCTTCAAGCTCAAGAAGCCATTGTTACCCATATGGGAGGTCAGTGAAAGAA
>JAOTQH010000060.1:1424866-1435071 GCA_025631255.1 Cornus kousa | reverse complement strand
GTATGAGTGTGTTGGAACCAACTATCATTATCCTCACATTTTGAGGTCATTGTTCAACACTAACACCTATGTTAATTTATATTTCACATCATATGTGGCTCGTGCTTGTGGACATTCCTTGCCATGGTATCCAGTACTTCTAAAAAGATTTTGCTATATGATGTCTCTACAATAAATCTACATTTGGTGCACAAGTAAATCACATAAAAATTCATATATGATTTCATCTCTACTTTCACAAAAATTAATGGCTAGAGTTAGACTGCAGATGGATGGTTTGACGCGGACAGATGAGCTTGTTTTTGTTTTGGCGGCAACAAATCTTCCTTGGGAACTAGATGCTGCTATGCTCCGACGTCTTGAGAAGCGGGTATCCTTTTGAGAGGCTAATTTATACTTCCTTTCTGCATTGAGAGGTTCTATAGTTTAAATGTTAATTGACAAGTTTATGTGTTTTATAATGAGCTTACTAAATATGGGACAAGTCCTAATTATATTAATACAAATCATATTCTTACATGATGTGAGTGACTTCTTTGCTGCTGTGCTGCTCATGCAATTCATATAAAAAGTCATGAAAAATCTATAAACACAAGTTATTGGCATGCAAAAGTCGGAGTTGATTGACTGCTTGAGAAATTTCATTAAAGTGCTATCTGTTTTTTTATTTTCTCAAAAAAAGAAAAATAAAAAACAGGTTATTGTTATGCACAAGGTGGAAGTTAACTGATTGCTTGATAAATTTCATTGTTAAATTACCTATATTTGAAACAGCTTATCTTTTTATTTTTATTTCAAAGGAACAGGATAATTAGAATCTTAGATAGTGTCAGTTTTATGATCTGGTGTTTGTACATAAGAAATTATTACATGGTCCCGGGCAAATCACGTGTTGACACATACACAAATGTGTCAGCTTTATTTCACTTTTTGCTCATGTGTCAACACGTGATTGGTGGAGACCAATGGTTGCAGGACCATGTTATAATTTCTCGTTCGTTTGTAAACGCTTCACTTACTCATGGCACAAAATATGTAAGGGTTGGTGGTGTTCCCTACATTTTTACTCTTTTTTTTTCTTTTTTCTTTTTTTTCATAAGCGCATTTTTACTCCTTTCTCACAATTTTAATTGATGAAGTTTTAGTCCAATAATGGTCTTACATTCTATGGATGAGAAAATTGTACAACATTTCAGCTTATTTTAAATATTGAATATTACATATTGAACAGTTCTTTTAACCATGATATAAGATCCTTGTACCTCTCCCGGAACCAGAAGCAAGAAGAGCAATGTTTGAGGAACTATTGCCATCTACACCAGGTGAGGAGGAACTTCCATATGATATATTGGTTGAAAGGACAGAAGGTTATTCAGGTTCAGATATTCGGTTAGTGTGCAAAGAGGCTGCCATGCAGCCACTAAGAAGAGTAATGGCATTACTTGAAGAAAACCAAGAAGTTGTGCCTGAGGACGGTACGTCACTCTAAAGATTTCATTTATATGCTAGTTAGATACTTAATTACTTATGGAACTGCTTCTCTTGATTTATTTCGTCCCTTCCCTACATTCATTTATCCATAGGGCATTCTCTTTTGTGTAGCATTTGAAAACACAAATTAGTAGTGTTACTCGGAGTCTTCTTAACAGAAATATATACACACGCACACACATTTTAACAACTTTGAAAACATGTAGACTCACTTAAGTAAAATGCTACTAGAAAATCCCAGTCAACTTGTTTCAAATCCTATGTGAAACACTATAGACAGATTCAATATCCATGGGATGTCTAATCACTCCATATATGCATACCTTTAGATGCATAACCATGGCTTGAGATAATTTGTGCTAGTTGGATGTTTTAAATTTTTGAAGAACTCTCAACTTTCTTTTTATCCCACAGGATTTGTTTATGTCTATCGTTGGCCTCAATATTTCTTGACGTAGTTCATATTCAAAAGCAATTTGTTGCACAGTTATAATTTGATATAAAATTGGTCTGCTAAAACATAGTAACAGGGTTGTCATGAAAGTTGTAGCTGGAGCCTAGACAGGGGGTAGCTATATAAGGAGACAACATAGTGTTACTTGTTATAGTCCTACAGATAATATTGGAATGATATGTCACATTTCACTGTCATGAATAGAGAATACTCTCCTTGATTGAACATGTCCTTATTAAATTTATTTTTGGATTTCATTTTTATAATTATTCCTCTATTTCTCTTTCACTTTCTAAGAGTGGTCAGCATGTTTGAGGACTAGTGTGTGTGTCTACGTGAGCCATTTCTTTGTGTAATCATGGCTTGAGATACTGTGTGTGTTTATTATAATCATTTGAAAAATATTCATATTTCCTCCTTTATTCCCAAATCATCTTTCCTTTTCTTTGATATGATTTGATATTGTCTTTGGCAAAACAAAATTCAAAATCAATGTGCTGCACAGTTTCAATTTGGTTAACTAAAATATAGTAATAGGGTTCTCGCGAAAGTTTAAGCTGGAGTCCCAAAAGAGGGTAGCTATATCAGGAGACAACATAGTCTTAAATGTTATAAATAATGACAGTAATGACATGGCACATCTACCTGCTATGAATAGAAAATCCAGTCTTTAATAGAACATGTCCATATTAAATGTATTTTTGTAATTTACTTTTATCTACTATTTCTTCGTGTTTTTTCCTCTGAGAATGGTTGACAGGCTATTTTGTCTGGACATGTGTGTGTGTGTGTGTTTATTTTATTTTATTTTTTGGTTGACGGGGAGCGTTCAGGAAGCATGGGAGAGGGACCAATTCTTTTGCCTAGTAAAAGAGACTGCTGTTGTGAAGTGGCATTAGTGCTTTACATACTTGGTGGGTCACTGCTGAGGTCTAAATCTTAAATAATTTATGGAACTAGTTTGGTTAATTTAAGCTTTAAAGGGAACACTTGAAATGGTCGTCCTCAATTATATAACTTGGTTCCTTTTCTAGAGCTATTCCCGGTATAATTTCTGATCCCAAGTCCTTTCATATGTTTTTGTATCTTCAGTCTTCGTAAGTAAGGCAAACAAGTCATGCATGGTCTGTTACATAGTCTAATTATCAGACGAATTCATTATCCCTCCCTAATAACAATAAGAAAAAATAAATGAGCAAAAAAAGCAACACACGCCCTCTCAGATGCACCTCCCACACCTCAGGAGTTGTTGGGAAAAATCTGAACATTTTTTCTTCTTTAAAATACAAGTTATATTAATCAATTTTCAAGCACTTACATCGGTCTTAAAGATTGATAATTGGTGTGCAGAATTGCCAAAGGTTGGTCCAATCAAACATGAAGACATTAAGACGGCTTTGAAGAATACGAGGCCTTCTGCTTATCTTCATGCTCACCGTTATGAGAAGTTTAATGCCGATTATGGCAGTCAAATACTCCAATGAAGGCATGCAGTTATATAGTTCTGAACGGTTAAATTTCTCTCCAAGCTTTACCATTGTCATTCATCATTTCCATCTTAGAGAATTTTGATTGGTGTTCTCATGTCGAGTTAAATTATTACTTGTATTTCTGATTGTTGATTCTGCTCTATCTTTGTGAATAGCTAGGCTCTCCGATCTCAAGTATTTTTCATAATTGATATCCCAAAGAGTTTAGTAGGTGTGTCAATTTAAGAAACCTAGTCAGCAGTTATAGAGGAACATAATGTCGAGGAAGAAATTTTGAATGTATCTGTCCCTACGTTGAAATGTTTTGGGTGGGTACCTCTGGAATTATAACAATTTTATTAAGTTTGTTTCCCACATCTACAAAGATTCATTTCAGGTTTATTTGGAGGTTATATTGTGATGGTAAATTTTTTTTACAACACACATTATTGATTCCTTTTGGAATGAAGGAAGACGAGAATATGAATTATATATATGTGTGTGTGTGTGTGTGTGTGTGTGTGTGTGTTTATGTATATGTATATGTATATGTATATGTATATGTATATTAAAGAGAGAAGAAGAGGATGAGAGAAAAGTAGAAGAGCTCATAGTTTATGCACTGTATTATTTTCCTTATTGTATTCTGGACTCCTTGAGAGGGTTAAGTTCTCACGAATCTGAAAATAATTTCCCTTTCCAGGTGATTAATATTATTGCAAAACATCGTTACTTCCCCACTGGTGTGAGATGCACCTAACCAACTCGTAGACACCCAATATTAATATTATTGCAAAACATCGTTACTTTCCACTGGTGTGAGATCCACCTAACCAACTCATAGGCACCCAATATATTGGAATCAGACATTTGAGGGAGACTTTGAATTGTCAAATCCAGAATTTGATTTCACAATCTAGCCAAACTTTTTTATGTATTAAGAATTTGAAATCCATATGTTTTTTAACGCCTCATGGTAAATTGTGTGGGTCTCTGTGGGCAAAATTAACTACGGCAGTGAAGTTGATTATCATTGGGTAATAACATGACGCGCCTAAGGAAGATACCACCAAAATACTAACAGCTGCGACCACTTTTGCTAAAGTGAACTTTCTCCCATCCAAGATCAAAATTAAGAAACGCATTTGCCATTAACAGTTGGGTTAATGAAATCTCAAGCAGTTGCAGCATTTGCACAGTTTGTTTCAGCATTCGCTTATGCAACAAATATGTTTATCCAAAACCTTTTTTTTTCATGCATATGTTCCACTAGCAATCTACACCTATACAGGACCAAGGCATAGGATCCCCCCTCCACAGGAGGGGGACTCACCACCCTATCCAGCAATGCAGGATGAGATAAGTTTGCCCATATTTTCATATTCCCACCTTAGCAGAAATATGATCAGATGAAACTAGTGCAACTCAAAATGAACTCAAGTGTCCATTCAGTTTTTTGGCCATGGAGCGCAGCAAAACAAGTATATCACTCTTGTATAGGCCATTTCAAACTAATTTAGAAGACAACATAGGCATTTCAAACCATCTCTACCCAAGTCAGACAGCAGCAAACAGACAACATAGGCATTTCAAACCATCTCTACCCAAGTCAGACAGCAGCAAACGGACAGCTCCAGTACACAATAACACTATGCGGGAGTTTGCTTTCGGTGCATCTCCCTATTGATTCATGCCATTATCCAAAATTATAAAGGCCTGATATGCATAATACACAACTCAATCAGGTTATGTGCATAGATTATATTTGCCATAACTACTCCAGAAAACCATTCAGACTTACAAGTGTTCTACCATCTTGAACACAAAATGACAACACCCTCCATGCTGTGCAATACCTTATCAAGTATTAGATGAAGCACAACAAACGGTTCACAAAAAACTACTTTCTCGGGACCTATCAAAACATGAGTCAACCAAATGCCTTCAACGATAGCCCTTC
This sequence comes from Cornus kousa, assembly GCA_025631255.1. Lineage (NCBI taxonomy): Eukaryota > Viridiplantae > Streptophyta > Magnoliopsida > Cornales > Cornaceae > Cornus > Cornus kousa. The sequence goes on along the minus strand of JAOTQH010000060.1, from coordinate 1,429,697 downwards.
AGAGGGTCAGCAGCTTTGCCAGATCTTGCATCAGCCCATGCTTTTGCAATTGTTCGCTTCATTTCATCATCCCCTTCCTCATACATATTCTACACGTCACATTTAAACTTGGATGTAAATAAGAAAAGAACTGAGGAGGTACTGTACTGATTTCAAGGAATTGAATGCTGAAATGTAAAACATACCTTCATCAAGTCCATAATTCCTGCCATGGGATCCTTTTCCTTGTCCATATTTGGTTTCAGCTATAAAATCATAACATCACAGAGTTACATGAGAATTATTTCATGCACAGCCGCAAAGCCAACTAAAAGTTCTCGTTCCTAATAAGCAATACCTTATCCTCTTTAAGGTGCAAATCCAACCAGTTCCCTTTTGAAGCTTTAAACAATGTGATGATGACCCTTGTAGGCTTAACTACCACCTTACACTTCTCTGGCACAACCTGTTTATTCAATTTTGGTATGGCGCATCGATAGTTCTTTCCTTGAACATCATGAAATTTGATATCAAGGGACATTGGCTTGAACTCAGTCTCTATTTTCTCCTGCTCAACTCCTTCGAGGGAGACATATATCTGGGGAAAAGAAAAAAGGTGGACAATTTGACAAGCTCAAGCAATTATAACAAGGAAAACAGATTAAACTACCTACAACCCATGAAATCTATATAACTAGGACATTTTTATATAGAATTAGTATTTCCACATTGAACACATAAATACCAGTCAGGCATTGCAGTATATCGGGCAGTCCAGTTATTTTGAAGTTGCAATGTCTAAAAAAGTCAGATATTTCCACTACGTTCTTATTACACAGATCCATGTGAATCCTTCGAGGGTGGCGAATAATTTTACCTTTTTTTCCCCCTACCAATAAATGGTGTGCTTACCTTGACTTTCTCATTGTCTTGATCCCAGCTGAAAGATCCAAGTGTAGTATAAATCAGTGATGGGGTAGAGACCACCTTTGGAGTTGCAATTGGGCTCGGAGTTTGTGAGATTGTTGTAGAAGCAGCTTCTTTTGACAACTTTACAAGGAAATTCAAGGGCAAATTAGTATTAGTAATAACACTAATAACCTTGATAATACTCATTGGTTAATATCCCATTCAATAACAGTTGCACAGATTCCATAATAAGAATTACAACAAAGCAAAATAAAATAAAAAATTACTATTACTGCCATAATGGTTTAATGCTTAACAATAGAAGTTCACTGAAAGAGTTCATATTCGACTATCTGAAAGATAGAAGTCAAGATTTAACAAAGATTGTGTCTTAGTGAATTTTTTCTTTGTTACTTCTCTCTCATTTTGACCTCTGAATTTGATCTGTTTCTTTTTTTCTGGCCAATTTCCTTTCTTTTTCGTGTATTACATCCTTGTAAACTAAGATAAATATATGGAGAGAGAGAGGGGGAGATGGAGTTCTGAAAGAGAGACGCAGCCAATACCAAATTTATATTTGCTGACTACAGAAATATTGCAAGAGACATGATCAGGGAAGGGACACCCTCTTTGTGTGGCTTCGTTTTATTATTGTTATTGGGAGGGAGGTGAGAGTGGAAATGATAATGACTGGAACTATCTTTTGATCTTATAATAGTACGTATATGAGAAAGAGGTTAATCTCCTGGATCATTCAGGGCTTTTCAAAATGAATAAAAATGGAAATTTATTTACTTCTAAAAATGATAATGTAATGTGGACAGTTAACCATGTCATTCTTGTATTTCACTTGAAGTGAGTAAAGATAATTAGATCACACAGAAAAGAAAAATATAAGAAATGCATTCAATGTGAATCTGAACTTCTCCCAAAATGGTATTCCCATTAACTATGATTACACCAATAGCTGCTCCATATAAAAAGCACAAGGATATCCCTTAAAACATGAGAAGTCATTAATGAGACTAACGGCACCAATTAGCAACATTCTCAACTATCTCATTTAACTTATCTATGAATAACAAAAATGGTTGCATAACACAGAATAAAACAGAGAGTAGAGAAACAAACAACAAACTGTGGGGAGAGACAGAGAGCACGAGAGAAAGAGCACTCCTAATCATAGAATAAGATCCCCTCTCTAGGCTGATATAACCCCATTATTATTCCATTGGTCAGTTACAGAGAAACTAGATTCCTAGATTTTGTTTTCCCCTGAATGCGTATTGTGTGTGCGGGTAAGAAAAAAAAGCCACAAAAAAGATAAGTGAGGGCAGACCCTGAAAGGTAAAATACTTTAACATTCCTAGATTACTAAACTTAATATACTTCTTCAATAAGAGAACCACATTCCACAGTCACGGCAGGGTTCACTCTCCACTTGATGTCATTAGATTACCATTGTCAATTAAGTAAAATACAAGCACCAAATCAAGTGGCTTCATCCAACCCCAAATCTTAGATGACCCATGAAAGACATTTCTACTTTGACCCCTCAAGAGGACCTTTAAAGCACAACCATCTTTAAAACTCCACCAAAGTCTGAAGAGGTAATTGAACATATAAAACAGTAGCGTCACAACTGAATGTCGTTATATAATTTCCCATTCAACACTTTGGCCCCAGGAGAGGCCGACCAAACTACAACACCATCAAAATGAAAAACTTAATCACAATCTAAAGACGCAACCCAACATATAAAAAGAGGAGCATAACTGTTGAATAAAAGGGCCAACCCAGTCCACGAGGCTCCTGCCATTTTGGGGTCTAGGAAGGGTTAGATGTACAAAGAGTTACCTCCACATACAGAGAGGTTGTTTCCTTAGGATCATAACTATTGAATCTCATTATATAATTTGCCCTTCAATACTTTGACAATTCAAGAGGCCCTCTAAATTACAACCACAAAAAAACAATTTAAAAATTTTCTTACTAAATTCTACCCTCATTTATTCAAAATAAAACTGGTCTAACAGCCCTTTTTTTTAAGTAGTCTAACAGCCTTAGTACCTTCTTAATGAGCTATAATATATGACTCCCATATAAGAACAAAATTAGCATCAACCAAAAATTGTATAAAATGATCAGATTAGTTTCTTGTCCAACAACAACACTAATGCCCATTTAATAGCTAGCAGCCTAACACATGTGCATAGCCGCACCAAGCATAGAACTCGCAAGCATTCTTACTCTAAATTTTAGAAGTGACCCATTTCATTACGGAAAATAACATATCTTCTTCAATACTTCAATCCATTAATAAGGATAGCACATAAATTGAAACTTCAAGAGGCAAACAATAAAATATTCGAAAAATATCATATATACATGACATAACAATTTATACAATTTATACAATCACATAACACACATATACACGCACACGCATAGATATATAACGAAATAAGAGTAGTAAGTGGTTGATAAAACCTTCTCCAAGTTGCGAATCTCAGATGAAATGAGGGAAACAATCCGAGGCCGTTTTGCGATGCTCTCAAGGTGGCGCAGCTCCACCAAATCTAGGGCTAAATCGTCCGCCATTCTTTTCCTCTGCTCTATTTCGCTGAGGTTAGAGAGAGATGGAAAATGCTAGAAGCTCCGCTGTGAAAGTCGAAGCGGCTTATTTATTTATTTGGAATAGAAGTTTCCAGAAAAATATAGAACGAGAAATCTTAGAGATGGCCTAATTGGAAGGCAACACGTGGCCCAGCCCAGATATCTAGCCCAACTGAAAATTGGAAGAGCACGTAGTAGTTTTTAATAGTACTCGGCCCCAACCGACTATGGTTATAAATGGGCATCTCAAGTCCAATTCTCCTCTTTTGGGCCAATTTAAGAACATTTTTTCATGGGTATTGCTCGAGTTGGCCACACTCGGACGACTCAGGCAAATGTGGCCCCCACATTTCACCGCGGTTAGGCTTTCCTTACATTTTTTTTTTTTTTTTCATTAACCTACTAGTAGAATTAGGATCGAGGTGGGAATCATGTGCTGTGTAGAACGCTGGTGCAACACATTACATTATAATGCAATTAAAAATGATTAAAAGAAAAAAAAACAATAACAAAAGATTTAGCCAGTGCGCCAATGCCAGGTTTGGAGAGGTTTAGATTAATGCAACTTTACTCATGCATTCGAAGAGGTTATTTTCTTAATCCAAATTCGTGAATGAAGTAATCTTATCATGGCTCACCCTGTCGTAGTGCAATAAATATATATAAAAAAGTTGACGTTGTTACATAAACGATATAATATAATTGTTACATAAATGATATAAAATTATTGCATAAATAGCGTGAAATTATTGCATAAGTGATGGAACATGAGTTATTTAAGCAGGACGCGACAAATGATAAAATGATATCAGACAGGATCCAGATTACTACAAATAATCCTTCACACTTAGAGCATCAGGTCTGATGCTTATTTCAGGGAACATAATGCAATAATTTTATATGATTTATGAAACAATTATATTATATGGTTTATGTAACAACCTCAATTTTTTCAATAATTCTTGGGGGAGTGACAAAGATTATCTTCTCCCCTCTTTTTCAATAATTCTTGGGGGGGAGTGACAAGGATTATCTTGCATGCGCATGCTATAATACGCATGCACACTGGGAGGATTGCAGACTTCGCAGTTCTCCTTAAATGTGCAAGATTTTTTTTTTTTTTTTTTTAAACAAAATGGGCAAGAGTTGAAGGTCCCAAAATTTGTGGTGTTGGGGTCACATGTGTTCAATACCTTGGTAAAAGGGCATAAATAATTGTTATGCTACTTGCATTGAAGATTTTTTTTTTACTGAGTTAGCTTATTATTGGGATTAGTGCCTGAAAATAGAAATAACACGTAATAAGTCTAAAACGGTAAAGTAAGAT
>JAOTQH010000060.1:1410138-1424766 GCA_025631255.1 Cornus kousa | reverse complement strand
GCCTACAAACATGTTCCCACCTAACAAGATGATACTTGAACTCATCACCCCTTCCACCCTAAAGAAAATTCCGTTGGAGATTCTCTAATCTATCAGCAACAGTGCACGGGATTTGAAAGAGGGATAGAAAATATGTTCGGAGATTGGACAAGGTGCTCTTTATCAAAGTGACCTTTCCCCCCTTCGACAGATATTGTTTCTTCCATTTGGCCAATCTATTCTCAAAATGTTGAATCACTGAATCCCAAACCTCCACCCTCCTAACCGAAGCACCCAAAGGTAACCCTAGATAAGAAATCGGAACGGAACTCACCCCACATCCTAGAACCGCTGTAAGCGAATTCACCTCCGAAACCACCCCCTTAGGGACAAGCACACTTTTACCCACATTGACTTTTAGCCATGACACAGCCTCAAAGCAGACCAACACACACTTTAAATAACGGAGTTAGGACACATCCGCATCACAGAAAACCAAAGTATCATCCTCAAAAAGTAAATGAGAAATATCCATCTGCTGCCCTGAATCCGGCCCATTTTGAAACCCTTTATAAAACCCAAATCCACTGCTCTCCCCATCAATATGCTAAGGGCCTCCATAACAATTAGAAATAAGAAAGGAGAAAGGGGATCCCCTTGTCTCAATCCTCGAGAGCTTCCAAAAAAACCTGCTGGGACCCATTCACCAGAACAAAGAATTTAACAGAAGAGATACACATCTCAATCCACTACCTCCATTTCTCCCCAAAACCTATCCTCCCTAACAAATATAATAGGAAATTCCAATTGACATGATCGTAAGCTTTCTCAATATCGAGCTTACATAGGACTCCTGGCCTACCGCTACTCAACCTAAGACCCACACATTCACTGGCAATTAGAATAGAGTCTAGAATCTGTCTTCCCCCAACAAACGCATTTTGAGATTCTGAGATGACACCGTCTAGAGCCTCCTTTAATCTCAAGGCGAGAACTTTAGCAAATAAGCTTATAAATGCAACCCAATAAACTTATAAGTCTAAAGTCCTTAACATCGGATACAACCCCTTTCTTGGGGATGAGAGCAATGAAAAATGCATTCAACGACTTTTCGAACCACCCAGTAGAATGCAACTCATAAAAGGTACCATCACCTCATATCTCACCACCTCCCAACTATCCAACAAAAATCTCATAGTAAATCCTTCCAGGCCCGGAGCCTTGTCACCATTGAAACTCTTCAACGCTCTCAAGACCTCCTCTTCTGAAAAAGGAACTTCTAAACCATCCCCATCAAATGGAGAAATAGAGTCAAAGTGAAGGTCATCAAGACGAGGCCTCAAAGTGAAGGTCATCAAGACGAGGCCTCCACTGTAACGGTTCCACGTAGAGTCTCTGGTAAAAATAAGCAATCCCCCTATGCACCTCCTCCTCTGTACACAACTCCACTCCATCCACTTGAATCCTCCCAATGTATATACCCCATTCTTCATGCTTTGGCATTGATCTTTGATCTTTGAGGCTTCTTCCTTGTTCATTGAGATGCATTCTTGATTATTGTCAACTTCGAATGCTTCAAGCTTTGACATTTGCATCTTCAAGTCGTTTCTATGTCCATTGCTTGACCATTGATGTCTTCATGTGCATTGGAACATTTGGAACATGTCTTTGCTTCATTGAGGGCTAACTTGAAAATGTGATCATCTAGCACAACACTCAATGTAGACATTAGTGCCTAAACACCATTAATAATTTGTAATCATCACAATTACTAGATTGCCCTTAGGTCAACAGGTATTATATACAAACATGGACATATACTGTGTTCTTTCTATGGCTTTGTTTATGGACCAATGCATTTATCGATTTTTATGAATTTAGGATTCAACGTAAGCTACGATTTTAATGTTACAATTACAAAATATTAGATTAACTTATCCTAGTCAAACAATTTATATATATAAAACATATGTTCTTGTTATATGTTTAGACTTTTTGTATCAACAAATTTGTGTCATGTTGTATCTGTGTCCTCATTGTCCTTGCTTCAAAGTTACCCCATGATGAAAATGCATTTGTTTTGTTTTCAGAATGTACCATTTTGAAAACAGAAGTCGATTTGCTGCCATGTGAGCAAGTTTTTGCTCAATACTGCTGAAGCTATGTTAATGTAACAGCCTACGCTATTGTGTGGCATTTCCAAACACCCAAGGCAATGATGAGAGGCAAAATTTCAACGGGTAGAATTTAAGAAGTGATGCCTGAGATGTAGCATGCAAATCTTGGATTTTCACTTAATTGTTATTAATTGTATGTTAATTTATCATGCATCAAACTTACTGTGATGTAGTATTTCTTTGAATGACATGCTGATAAAAATTGTACTTGTTTTGATTATTCATTTATTTCAAATGACCATCTAAATGGGCATTGAGTTTCTCCATTTGTTCTCTCTTTATTGTTTGCTTGAAAGGATTTTTTTTCATTGCCTGATGTGCATGATATATAGAGAATCTTTTGAATGAGCTTGCATTTTTTTATGATAATTTTCCCTGCCTTTGGCATTCATGGCCCCCGCTGCAAAATCATAAATGAAGATTCTTGTGGTGTAGGTCCTCTTCCAAAATGATTCATCCGCTACATTACTTGCTCGGATAATTGGAATAATAGGTTCTATTGACCAAGACATGCTTGCCAAAGGTCGAGATACGTACAAATACTTCACCAAAAATCACATGCTTTATGAACGGAACCAGGTAATAATCTCTCTCTATTTTTTTATCTTTCTATCTTCCTTCCTTCCTTCCTATATATATATAGATACACATATATTTTTTTTAAAAAAAATTATATTTTGTGACTGTTAAGGAGTTAACAACCTAGCTTTTTCAATGCATTTGATGTGAATTTTTGTGTTATATTCTACCATTACTATGCAACAAGGACATTACTTGTGATTTGGTGTCCAACGGCATGTTATTTCTTTTTGCATATTTACTATGTTTTTTTTATTTTTTAAATTTGTTTAATTACTTTGCTGTCTACAATAGCATCCCCCTTAACGTATGTATACATGTCTGCACACTCATGTTTGATACTTTGATGTAGTAATGCTGTCAGCTGCATTATTGGTCAACTTTTTTGGTGAGATTTCTTTTTTTCATTTCTTCTGCATGTTGTCTAATGACTGATGTAACAGTTTTCAACTCAACTCAACAACGCCTTTTTCCAACTACTTGGTTTGGCTACATATATTCTACAATTCTTGTTTATATTGATGGAGCAATCTTGATACGTTTATAAGATACACATTTGTTGTATTAGCCACTTTTTATAGCTGTAGATTGTGGCATTTTTACATTTCAAAAACTTTGAAGGCGTGAGAGTTGTGGTTCATTTTGGGAACTTTATCTTTTTACATTGGTCTGATTAGCATGATATTTAATAAAATACCAAATGTCGTTCTTTTCATTTTCTATGGGCAGTTTTTTCTTCCTCTTAATAAGTTAATAGGTGAATTTCACTACAGCAAGAGGGGGTCCAACCCCTGTTGTAGGAGCATTCGAATCCACATCTCCTTTAAGCCCTCCAATGAGTAAAATTCTTCAGAAATTGTCAGATCAATGTTGTAACCTATCCAATGTTCTCTATTATTTTCACATGTTTTGGAGCCAGCAACAAATTTGGGATTTTTTAGAATTACATCCACCCGCCCAATAGTCTTTTTCAGAATTTTTAGTTTTCCATGACGGCATGACCATTGATGCACTTAAACAAGTTGTCACTAGTGGAATAATGTACTTCCTATTGCTGCCTTTGTTTCTGCATTTAAAGTCTTAAACATGTCATGTGCACCAGGAGACACAATGTATGATTGAAATCTTTTACCAAATGGATATTTCTTTGGTTTTACTAGTTAAAATTTGGATCTAAATATTTAATTGGATAAATGCTGACGTTTTGTTAATAGGATTTTATATTTTCTGCGATATTTTCAGTTCCATTCGTGTTTCCATCATTTCCGGTACACAGGTCAACTGTGAAGAAAATGCATTAATATTTGTTCTACTAGTATCTGTAGGCATATTTTTTCTCTTTAATTAAAAATGGTGCATGTTTCTTACCATCTTCAGGAAACCAACAAACTGGAATATCTAATTCCCAAAAAATCATCCTTAAGGCACCGGTTACCAATGGGGGACCAGGGTTTCATCGACTTTGCTGTTCATCTGCTTGAAATAAACCCAGAGAATCGTCCTTCAGCAGCAGAGGCCTTAAAACACCCATGGCTGTCATACCCATATGAACCCATATCATCTTGAACCATCAAAGGATTCCTTTTTTGAGACACCTGCTGCAGTTCATGCGTGTGATTGGATTTGGTTCATCTGATGAGGGGTAGGAACTTCAATTGACTGACCAAAACTGCTTTTAATTTAAACGGTTCGTCAGTGGGATTTACCCCTTCCAGTGCCTGCACAAGTTGTTGGAAGGTATGTTTTATTGCTGATATCCTCCCCACCTTTACCAAGTTATATTTCCATCTACCATAACCGAGAATGCGATCTTCCACGCATACTACAATTCTCTGGGGTTACGTCTGGTTTATTTGGCCTGGTGGAAAGGGGAATCTCTAATTGTACATGATATGTGATAATTCTTTTAGGTTATGTAATAACTTGTGAAATAGTTGCTTATCCAATTTTGGTTAGCTTGTGACTCATCTGCTGCACTATTGGCTTGGAGCAAGCGCAGTGATAAGGTTTTTATTTTTTATTTTTGTAATGGTTTTGAAGTGTTGTTCCATGTAACAAGGTAATCGAATTTCTTTATATTCGGGGGCATGCAATGGTCATGACCCAATTGAATTTGGGTAAAAAGGTGTCTCTGTGTGTTTTGAAGTGTTGTTCCATGTAATTAGGTACTCGACTTTCATGCAATGTGGTGGCATAATGTCAAAAGGTCAAAAGGTAGTGTTGATCGGCATGTTAACAGTCAAAAAGTAGTGTAACAGGTACTCTGGTTTTCTTTATAACCAGGCACTCAACTTTCAGGTAATGTTGGCCGGCATGTTTACGGTCAAAAGGCCTCTTGTGCTTCATTTCACAAGCAAATTGGCAGAAAAGGAGCCAAGAACTAGAGATAATAGGTACAGTAAAGTTCCATTTTCAGAGATTACATTGGTGTCCTTTAGGTGCCACCGAGTATCTATAGGTACTAAAGGTTGCTGCTATTTTTGTAGTCCCGGAACCCATGTGCCATTTGGTTGTCCATTTGCTTGCTAATTATTTCTTTGTTGTTTGAGCACTTTGTGCGAGAGTCCACATGATTCGAGCATGGGACATTGGAAGAATTGTTATTCCTGTACGATCGATCTTGGAGTTGTTAGGTAGTAAGAAATTATCCATTTGTTGAGATTCGTCTTTAGTTACTCTCTGATAGTCATCTATTTCATCCTTGCTGGTTGTCTAATGGTCGGTCACTCTGATGCCTTTAATCATGATCTCTGGTAGTGGCATATTCTTAGGGCACTTGAACATTTTCAAATGTCCATCATATAACCTACTTGTGACTGTTAAGTGGGACAAGTATCACTTGCAAAGGGGTGGCAAAATGGGTCAAAAATCAACCCACTAATATCCGTCTACTTTTTAATGATTATGGGTAAACCATATTTAATTGAGAGTCAAGATGGGTTGAGTAATTTTTAACCATTTAATTTAAGGGTCAAGATGGGTTGAATATGATTAACTATATTCAACTCATATTTCACCCATTATATAATAAACACAACACACATCTATTTTATATTGCACTTAACTCATTTCTCTCTCTAAAATTTTTTCACTCACAATCTTCTCTCTATAAATTTGTCTCTCATCAATCCCCTCTTTAAGTTTCTCTCTCTAGAAATTTCTTCTAAAAAAATAATTAATTAAAAAATATTTTTTAAAATTAAAAATAATTTTAAAAAATTAAAAATAAATTTAAAAAATAAAATTAAAAATTAAAAGAACAGTGATAGGGGAATATGCCCTGAAAAATCGATCGAAAAAATGAAGTTGCATATTGCGGGAAGAGTTGAAGGCCGAGGCCGAAGCCTGCAGCTTTGGATGTGGATAACAATGGCGGCCAGCAGTGGGTATTGTAAGTCCTCTGTGATCTGAGTTCGGCCAAGACAGATCCGGTGAAGAAGAAGAGGTGAAGGGAGAATGAGAGAGGTTGGGATTTGCAGGGAGATGATGGGATTTGGTTGAGGGAAACTGAGGCGGCAGATCAGATCGGTGGTGGCAGAACGGCTTTGACACAGAGTCGCGACGGCAAAGTTCTTATCTCTGTTGTTTACTCAACTCGGCAGAGAAGATTGGTGGTGGCAAGGAGTCGAGATCTACAGTGGCGGCTAAATTAAGCAGCGGCAGTGATGACAAAGATTGACTTCAGCTAGGTAGATGAGATCGATGGTGACAGCGGCAAAGATCCATGGTGGCACTGGCGATTTCGGCATCGGACGGCGGCAGTGCTCGGATGTTATCGACTGTGATAGATGTTTTTTTTTTCAAGTTTAAATAAAAAAATATCAAAAATTAAAAATAATAATTAATGGGTCTCTGGGTCATAATAGGTTGACCCTATCCGTTTTTAACCCTCCCATTTTTAACCCGTTCTTAATGGGTTGAATATAGGTTTTGATCCATTTTCAACCCGCTCATTTTCAGCTCAACCCAAACCCAACCCAACTCAACCTGCCCATTTGCCACCCTTATTCAATACCAAAGACATACATAAACGATATATTCAAAATAATAGTACTAAACTCTTTGAGCTAGAATTCTTAAGATTGGGCCAATTTGCATAGTGTGGCTTTGTTAATCAGAATTCAATTCGAAGGAAAGACAATTTATTTGACTTTCGGCTTTCACACAATTTGATATTATCAAATCTTTCCCACCTCCATTTGCTTGGACATAAATTACTTTTTTTTTTTTTTTAATGATTTTTCTTTTTTAAGTAAAATATATATTTTTATTTTTTCTGCTTGACAAAGATTTAGGTCAAGTTCATTGGGTGAAACATGTAAAATAACTTGTCGAGAATTGATGGATAAATTATTTTTATTAAGTTTTAATATTTTTTTCTTCGTAAATATTTTACGACAACAAAACATCAAAAAATAAAAAAAGATTTTAAATCCAAACAAACCAAACCTAAAAAATAAAAACAACTTTGATCGTACACTGTTGCATGGCGCAATCGAGTCACTTGGATACATGGCAACAATTGCGATCATAATCAGAAAAATCAAATTTATAACAAGAATATTAATATTCCAGGGAGGTACAGCCAATCAAGTTGATGATGCGAGTTCACACTTAAAGGTCTAGTGTATTTCTTATTATAAAAATAAAAAAAAAAAAATTATAAAAAATACTTATTTGATTGACATTTTGAGAAACTGTAGACGAAGAATTCAATTAAAAATATATATGATTTTAAATAACAGTTTTTCATAGTAAAGGGAGTGACACGCCTTAACAATTATTTCATACCCTTGTATAAGATTCACCTATTATTTTAGTCCATAATATGTAATTATACCCTACCCTCCTTATTTTCGGTAAATCAATATGAATTAATAAGAAGAAAAACTGTGTTCAAAAAGTGGGAGGGAGGAAAAGCCGAAAAGAAAACAACAAGCCCAACCCAAACAAAATGAATCAAGCCTGCAAGTAACAAAAGGCCAACAAGGCAAGCCCAGCAACAGACCTAAGGAAAAGACCCAGCCCATCAACAACAGCTAAGAGCGTTGAAACAACCTCCTTTAAAACAAAGGTGGGATGGGGCAACAAACTCAGAAGATAGAAAGGACAGGCTACAGAGCCTGGTGACCGGCTATCTGTTCCGGGCAGGTTTTATTAAGCTGGGCCCGAACAAGACAGTCAATCACAACCCATCACAAAGTCCAAGACTATTGCAAATGGGATAGCCCAGTCCTTCAAAGTTTACAACGTGTAAGTTGAGCAAATGTAAGGAACTGGTGGGCACAAAAGGTTGAAAGCACAGGCAGCAGCTAATGGACTGTCTGTTTAATTACATGCCGGCCGAAAGTCCAGTGCAAACTTCATGATATTCAAATTTCTTGCTAAATTTTCATTTGACTAGCTATAAACAATTTGATACTTCACATAATGGACATATATTACAGGACAGCAAGTTATAAACAACTTTGGTACTTCACTCACACAATAGACATTTATTACAGGACATTTTAGTACCACAGAATAATGGTTACTTTTCCTTTTAGCATCCACTTGGAGAAAAATGATCATGCAAACTTTTTAATATGCCCAACAACATCAACTCTATTCTAACTCCTCTGCATAAAATTTTAGTATCCTATACAGTTTGTAGGTGCCCCTCATTTTATTATTATATATATACCTTAAAATTTGTCCCAAATTAATATATATATATATATATATATATATAATTTATCCAAATTTATATTAAAATATTTCAAATTGATGCATTAATGTTGTTTTGTGGAAGGCTGTACTCGTTATCACGACTGACCCATGCATAAAAATATGTACACACAGATACACACACAAATTATATAAGCACAAATTTGAAGTCTCCCTACAGCAACTCACCTTACCTGAAAGAATTCAAGATGGGTGTGATGATGATGAATATTGAAGTTCTCTCTAAAGAGACAATCAAAGCATCGTCTCCAACACCCAAACACCTCAGAAACCTTAAACTCTCTTTCTTAGACCAACTTGCAAACCGAATTTATGTCCCCACCATATTCTTCTATGATTATGCTGCTGATACCAATTCACACGGTAATGATGATCATTTGGAAAGATCAAAGCAGCTCAAGAAGTCTCTAGGAGAATGCTTGACTCGCTATTACCCGTTGGCGGGGATAATCCAGGAAGATTTCTCAGTTGACTGCAACAATGAAGGTGCCAAGTATATTGAAGCCCGGGTGCGCTGCAAGCTTTCTGAATCTATTGGGAAACCGAATGTGGAATTGTTCAACTAGTTGCTACCATTTGATCCATATGGTAATGTGATTGGATGTAGAGAAGCACTCGTAGGCGTTAAATTCAATATATTTGATTGTGGAGGAGTGGCAATTGGTGTGTGTGTTTCACACAAGATCGCTGACGCAGCTTCTATGGCTACATTTGTTAACGCTTGGGCAACTATGTCCAGAGGTTTTTGTAGCAGTGAAGCTGATGATGAGGAACAACATCCCATTTTCGACGCAGCATTGCTATTCCCACCGAGAGATATGCCAGGATTGAAGCGCGAGACAGAGACGAGAAATGAGAAGATCGTGACCAAAATGTTTGTGTTTGACAAACTTAACATTGTTGCCCTCAAAGAATGTGCATCATCATCTTGTGTCGGTGTACTAAAGTACTCTCCAACTAGCGTTCAGGTGGTTTCAGCACTCCTTTGGAACACTTTTATGACGACAATTCGATCAAAACCCAAACTGGGGAAGACGTGCGTTGCAGTTCATGTAGTGAACTTGCGGGACAAGATGGTACCACCATTGCCAAATCATTTCTTTGGAAATCTTTGGCAAACTGTAATGGCACCAACAATGGTAGATGGTGACAAAGATTTAGGTGCCTTGGCAAGCTTGATAGGGAGTGCCGTAAGGGAAATCAATGACGACCATGTAAGAAGGATAAAAGTGGATGATGGTAATTCTGTGCGTTCATTCAAAAACATGCGTGAACTATATTTAAAGGGTGAGATAGAGGTCCTTGGCTTCAGTAGTTGGTGTGGATTTCCCTTTTATGAGGTTGATTTTGGGTGGGGCAAGCCTACATGGGTGTGCACTCCCAATAGTCCCTATAAAAATTTCACTATTTTGATGAACACTAAACAAGGGGATGGAATTGAGGCATGGGTGAACCTGTTGGAAGAAGACATGGTTATCTTCGAACGTGACCTAGACCTACTCTCATTTGTTTCCTCCGTACACTAGTGATCAATGATCACTGTATTATGGTTCTACGTAATTGTAGTTTTTATTTCTATATATATGCATATAAGTATTGTAATTTCAAGAGAACATGCCATTGAAAAACAGCAACAAATGGACAGCTCACGTTAAAATATACACACAATTAAAGGTAACTTGGAAGAGGATTTACTTTCAAGGGGTATCACCGTATTAAAATTATGTCAGCTAGCCAAAAATATGAAGGCACTCATGGATGGGATATACACAAAGGTTTCAGTCAAGTAATATGCATAAATTACTTTTCTCATAACAACTCCAAAAAGTTATCCTGATACGAACTCTTAAGCACTTTCAATACAAAATAACTGTACCATCCAACATACCACCATGAAAGAAGTAGGCAATCAACCATAGCCGGTCAGCTGCTTTCCATGATCTTGCATCAGTCCATGCTTTTGCAATTGTTCGTTTCATCTCATCGTCCCCTTCCTTGTACATATTCTGCACACAAATTTAAATTTAAAAGAAGTACAAAAAAGCTATTGAGGCAAGTAGTACATATATAACAACTATTGAAAACACACCTTCATTAAATCCATAATTCCTGCCATGGGATCTTTTTCTTTATCCAGATCTGGCTTCAGCTATAAATCATAAAATTCAGTAGATTAATAACAACTACTTCATCCATCAGTATAAGATTCACCCACTTTTTTAGTCCATAATAGGCACTTACCTTATCCTCTTTGAAGTGCAAATCTAACCAGATCCCTTTTGAAGCCTTAATTAATGTGATGATGACCCTTGTACACCTAACTATCAACTTTCACTTCTCGAGCACAATCTCCTTATTTAGTTTTGGTATGGCACATCGATAGTTCTTCCCTTGGATGTCATGAAATTTGAGATCAACGGACATTGGCTTAAAGACAGTCTCCACTTTCTCCTGCTCAACTCCCTCTAGGGAGATATAAAACTGGCAGGGAGAAAGAAGTCAAACAACTTGATGAGTGTGACCAGATAAAACAAATGAAACATATTTCATTGACAAAAATGATGCAATCGAACCAGCATTACATCAAATATAACAAGTAAATTTAATTGACTCATTGGACAAAAAATTCTCTTTGCCTCAGACAGCAGTCGGGCCAGTATGGCTCACATGGAAATGTTAAATGGTTGCGATGAATCATCATCATCATCCTTGCCTTAATCCCATAAGAAATGGGTTGGCCACATGAATCAGAGCACCTATTTTGTCTACGTACTTGTTATACGGCTTCACATAAATCTTCTAAAGTTAACAAAGTATAGTAACATAATAGGCACTCACCTTGACTTTTATCATTATCTTGATCCCAGCTGAAAGATCCAAGTGTAACATAGATTAATGATGGAGTAGACATCACCTTTGTAGTTGAAATTGGAGCAGGAGCTTGTGAGATTGTTGTAGAACCAGCCTAGCTCTTTGGACAGCTATTGAAGGAAAATCAAGAACAAATTAGTGCATGGTTCCATGAAGCGTTGGTTAATTACTATGCATAACAGTTTTGCACATCATACGGTCAGAATATTAAGAAGTAAAGCAAATGTTTCTATAGTTTACCGGATTTTAAAAAGCATATGTAAAAGAAAAAACTAAAATTATCATTTGTGAATAAAAGAAGTTCACATAAGCATAATGTTCCTCTAGGCATCATGACAACCCTATTTAGTAGAAGATAACATCTCCTCCAAAAAAAAAATATTATGGGCTTCCATGTTCCATCTTGAAGGAGTGTAAACGAATCTCTCTCTCACGGATCCCTTTTAGATTGAAAAGGAGATACTTTTTCTAAAGTGTTTATATATGGACTGTCATTACACAGTCTATTACAAAGAACTTGTTTTACAATTTGTTAGTTTTCACTTTCATTTCCGAAGAGCTTAATTAAACGACCTCTCTCTGTGGTCCTAATTAAGAAGGTTGTTTCCCCTTATCCTTCAAAACCAAAAAAGAAGACATAAAAAATCATATAAGAAGTTTTCAAGCTCAATTTTAACCTTTTTGCTCGTTCAAGAATCCAAGATTTATACCTCACCAAAAAAAAAAAATCCAGGATATATAGAATTGAACATATCAAGAAACCTTATCTTTTGTTTTTCCAAGTTTTGCCAGGATTACAGAAGGGTTTATTCATTTCAACAGATACAAAGTGAAGTGTGAACTTATAGGCACACGAGCATGCAAATTAAAGAAATTTGTGTTTTTAAGCAATTTTTTCCATGTGAATTTCTTTTATATTTTTGCACCCGGCTACTGGAGAAAGAAAGATGTAACCAATGACAAAATTTTAAATTTTCTAACATACAATATATAATTGGATATTGATGATTCTTTTAGAAAAAGATAAATATGCATGCATTCATCTTTTTTGTAATATTTGAGTAATTTCAGGCATCCGCTTGTTATTCTTATTATCTCTAAAAATTTTATGATTGTTTTTTCATATTCTAGTATATTTTAGCAATTTGCTGATACAACACACAGTGATTTAGTAATCTTACTGACCCCCAAATCAGTGACCAATATGAGAATTCTGAACCTTGAGCTTAGAGTTAGACACTCGCCACAAATATGCATGCATCCACTTGTTATTCTTATTATCTCTAATATTTTTTTAACAATTTGTTGATACAATTCACTGTGATTGAGTCATCTTACGACCCCCAAATCAATGATCAATATGAGAATTCCGAACCTTGAGCTTAGAGCAAGATGCTTGCCACAAATAACAGACAACATGGAGATTTAATAAAAATCTTTTTTAGATGTATCTTACTGTTGAATTGACATCTAGAACTTCAGGTCCCTTAATATGGTATTATGTCAGAAGTCTTTTTTTTTTTCATTGACATACTCACTTTAATTTTTTGGGAACTAGAACCCTCAACCGTCCACTTTGGGAGTTAAAAGAAGATACCACTAAGCTGCAACATTAATTTAGTATGCTAGGAGCTATTTATAATTTTATAGAGTGGAACTTCTGATTCCTTCCTTCTCCTATTGAGATCGAGTGCGTAGCAATAAAGTGAATTACTTCTAAGGCTCTACTGT
This sequence comes from Cornus kousa, assembly GCA_025631255.1. Lineage (NCBI taxonomy): Eukaryota > Viridiplantae > Streptophyta > Magnoliopsida > Cornales > Cornaceae > Cornus > Cornus kousa. Next base: position 1,411,702 of record JAOTQH010000060.1, on the reverse strand, counting down.
TCAACCAGTCCTAAATGGCAATAAGGAAGCGGAAGCAGAAGCACCACTCTTGCCGAGTTTGCAATCTAAAACCTATTATGCCCAGCTTATGAACTTATTTATTGTCTTTAACATGGAGTTGTATAAAGCTTTGTTAGTCTATTTCACATAGCATAATGATCCACATTCCAAATATTATTGAGTATTTCCCGATTTCCCTATTTTCATTTCTACTGAAAATCTAAAACTATATATATATTTGTCTGTGTCTCGCTACATTAGCAATCAAAATAGTTGCATGGTGCTAACAGAAAAAGAAACACCAGAACTTAAAGTAGAGCATATCAATGAAAACTGCAACAACGAAACAAATTGAAGCACCAATTATCACAAACAACAAATTTAACTGTGTGTATATATAAATGTAAATTAGAGCAAGAGGTATTCAAATCGTAACATACATATAGAGGATAAAAAAGATGAAAAAAGAAAAAGAGTAATGTAATTGGTTGATATAACCTTCTCCTAGCTGCGAATCTCGATCAGAGGAAATGAGCGAACCAATTCGAGGCCTCTTTGATATGCTTTCAAGTGTGCGAAGCTCCTCCAAGTCTAACGCCATTTCGTCCGCCATTTCTTCTGCTAAATTTAACTCAGATTACAATTTGCGTCTTCGTATAATCGTATTAGAGATAGACCAGGGAGAGAAAGAGTTGTTGAGATAATATGGAAAATCTTGAGAGTCAGGAAAAGCTGGAAGTCCCAATAAAGAAATTGTTGAAAAAAAGAAACCAAAGTAAGAAGTTAATAGCAAGCTTAGCAGCTAAAACCACTACTAATTTATGATATTACTCAGAGATGATACTTATTCCCAAAATCTTTTGCGGAACGAATCAAAACTTTTAAGTCAGATAATCTACTCTAAATCCTTTGCCTTAAAATCATTTTTCTATTACTTTATTTCATGTTATTCCCAAACCAAATGACAATAAATTGATTATTATAGTATAAATTTAACAAATTAATTTAAGAAGAAATTCACTAATCTCCTTTAAAATTGGAACAAATTACATTCATGTTGCTTTTGGGTTGGGACATCAATGAAATTTGTACAAATTGCCATCCTATTTTTAAAAGCATCAAACCGGCACTTTCAAAGTGAAACGAATTTAGTTCCTGGACAGAAAATATATATATTCTAAAGTTCAAAAATAATAAGGGAAAAGTGCAGTAAATCCCCCTGAATTATTGGCAAAAATGCAAAAAAACCCCTGAACAACAATTTATGCAAGAAACCCCCTGAACTATGCAAAAAAGTTGCAGATGACTCCATTCGGCTAAAGTCCGGTGAGAATTAACAGTAAAAATTTGGTAAATTATCTTAAAAGACCATATTGCCCTTATAAGCATGAAAGGACATAAGTGCCCTTAATTTCCAACCATTAGACTCCAATATCCCAGTCCTAAGCAACAAAGCCAAACATGACTTTCCCAAAAAAAAATAGCCAACATGGCTTTACCAAATTTCACCAAAAAATTATATTCGACCTAAAAAAAAAAAAAAACCCAAATCATTAAAGTAGGG
>JAOTQH010000060.1:1365751-1382126 GCA_025631255.1 Cornus kousa | reverse complement strand
ATTTTGTCCTTATGCTCTCTCTCTCTCAAATATCAATTTATATATTTGTATTGTTATATATATATATATATATATATATATATATATATATATATATATATATCATGAATTCACACAAATAAGCTCCATGGTCATAGACAAAAACTGAAGCAAATTGAAATGATGCCAATACCATGTATATAGACTCGGGACATATTGAAAATACATCTTTTGAGGGAATATCAATAATTTGTATATTTCAAGTTACATAAAATAAACACGTTTATTGTTCTTCCTCTCCATGTCTTTACCAGTTAAATATTTTGTGGTGTTAGTCTCATATTATATATATATAATCTTGAAATTTTATATTATTTTGCAAGTAATTTGCTTTAGAAATTACATAATAAATAGTTTTTGACCAAAGTAGTAATTTTTTGGAGTAGTGATTTTCAGACGAGAGTTAATTGGTTGTTGCTAAAGTCTAATGATCTTTATGTTGTAGAGAGAGAAAGAGACTTACGGAAAAAAAAAAAAATATATATATATATATATATATATACACATATATAGAGAGATAAAGAGAGCTGAGAGAAACGGTTTAGAGGGAGAAAGTAAAGAGAGACTTTTTTTTTTCCCCCTACATCCAGCAAGGGCATTTTGGGGGTTTTAATAAAAAAAATTGGTCAAAATTGATGATTAGGGAATACTTTGGTCAAAAGGTTGATAATATAAGGATTTATATGCACTTAATTTTTAGTGAGGGTGTTTATTGCACATTTTTTGTATAGCAAGGAAGTTTTTTGTACTTAAACCTAAGTAAAAATACAGGTTATGTAAAATAACTATTTTGTCTAATTTCTATAAGAGTTGTGCACATTATGTGAGAGGGACAAAATAGGAAGAAGAATGACAAAATCGAGTTTTTATATTTATTTTTTTGCTAAAAGTGGTCAAAGAGAGGTTATTTGCCCAATTTTTTTTAAAAAGAAGGATTAAAATGCATTTTTTTTAAAAAAATAAGGGATTGACGATGTTGAAATGTCGCCTCCAAACCCACTTGGTTGACATCTCTATTTCTTGGAACCAAACACTCACACACGCTGGATCTTAGGTCCTTAGGCCGAAGCCCAAACCCTAATCAAATTACCCACTATCTAAATTTTTTTTACTTTTGTTACTGACAAAAGTTCATTCATTCACCATGTTCCTTTTGAAAACTCAAACGTTTTTAGAAATTAGAAGATATACCATTTATAGGTCACGGTAACATTTCAAAACCTTGCTTTGCCCAAATATCTGAATCCACCACCCACCTTCTCGCTCATCTTTACCAAGAACGAGCTGGATCTTGACACGTCAGCGTTAAGCCTCTAAAAAGTTGGGCCCACTTATATCCTGAGAAGTTCACCGGATCGGATCCAAATCCAAACCACCCACCAGCCCAAGTTTAGAATTAATTATTATTAAATAAACATACAGAAATACAAATATATATATGAAAAATAGAACGAAATAGCAATCTCTCTCTCTCATCATCTAGAGCTTTTGTTCTTCATTTTTTTTGTGCGGCCTCTTACAATGAGCTGTTGATTGCTTTCTATGTCTCAGCCCAACAACAAGCGCTCGGCCTATTCAAACACCACCAGCACCAGCACCAGCACCAGCAGTTCCGGCAGCGGCGCTCATTTTCCGGCGATGAAAAAGGCCAAGTCTCAGGCCGTCTGTTCTCTCGACAAGAACGGCATCAGACACCAACCCCAACACATCCACTATGACACCGATATGGACCTCGAGGACCCTTCCTCCATGATCGAAGATCCCAACCCCAACGACGCCGTTGATGCTTCCGCCCTCGCCCGAGCTCCAGCCGGTGGCGTCACCGCCAATTTGTCCCGTAAGAAGGCCACGCCGCCGCAACCAGCGAAGAAGCTCGTCATCAAGCTTGTCAAAGGTTCGTCGATCTCACCATTTTGTCGATTTTTCTCAGTTCTCTGTCGACGATTTTAGGTTCGATTTTGATAATCATTGGTTGTTTAAACGAATGTCTCATTGACGATTGTTCGTGTTAGTGTTCTTGGATTAGAGATGAGTTTGTATGATCTGGACAATATGGGGGGATGAACCTTTGACGGTGTTAGGTGTTCCATTTTTGGGTTTTAGCTGAAATTGAGTGGTTAATTGAACAAGTGATGTCTGAATTAACATACCTTTAATTAATTTTAGGGTAGAGCTTAGAAATGATTTGATTTTTGATATAGGTGAATTCAATTTCTAGGGCTTTTAGTCACACTGTCCTATTGGTTTATTTAGGATCGCAGAGTTTATGGGAGGCTCTCTGACGAGTATTACACTTTTTTGGACACTTTTGACTCGGTAGTCACGAGTGACATTGAAGGTAGAATTTTGTATAGTGTGGTGCATGAATTGCATGACTCATTCATAACAAACTTGTTTGGATTTGATTATATTGTTTTCCCCTTATTGGGTTCAAATGTAGAGCTGGTGTTTGAGTTTGACAAGAACTTTGCCATATATATAAGGCACTTAGGAAGTGAAGATGGCCTTTGGTTTATTCGCGCACCCAAATCACGCAAAGTAAGCATGTAGGTTGGTCCTATTGCTGTATTTTTTGAAGCCCTAGTGAAAGCAAATTTGTAATTTCTTATACACTGTTGCCAAAGGAAACAGATTTAGCAAGTACTTTATATTCTTTTATATTTGTCTCTATGTTATCTTAAATGCCTCTCATGTTTGATTTTTGAGTGCTGCACCCTTACAAAATCCTGAAGTCCACTTTTAAATAACGTGACCTTGGAATTTGGTTCATCACCCAACTTCAATCAATGCCGAATTCGAGCTTCCTATTATTTATCCAGTAGCAGATAGAAAATTATTTCACTTGCCCTAAATTCTCAATGGTTGGAAAAGAAATTTTGAAATCCTAATAATTATTTTTAAATTGCTAATTCTGCTAACTCATGGTTAAGTTTTCTCGACTCCTAATATATATATATATATTGATTGAAAGGTACTCCTACTGTTTTGATAGCCTTAAGTACTGCTGATTTTCTCTCTTAATTTATACATGTGATGCATCAAACGGGGACATCAATCTCTACGAAGCTATGCTCATAAACACATCATTGTGCCCCAGGGTGCATAGAAGAGCGATGGGCTGCTGTGACGACAGGCTTTATCCTCATTCCTTAGAATGGAGGATGGATAAATTCGACCCTGAGAAATACACACGTTCTAAACACACGTCATTGAGTCCATGTAACATAGAAAGTAGCCCAAGTGAAGTTGGAGTTTTGGAGAGCTTGTCATGTCTTTTCAATAGCGCTTGGGAAGCACCACTTTTTATGCCTGATGTTTATTCATAAATTGTGGAGTAACCTTCTGTATAAATATTTTATGTCTGATGGAGCTTAAATGTATTTTTTTTATTTCCTTATAGAATTTATTGAGAAAGGTGCCTAATATGTTCCATCTTTTCTTTTTGTCTTTTTGTAGCCAAACCGACACTGCCCATAAATTTTGAAGAAAATACATGGGCAACATTGAAGTCAGCTATTACTGCCATATTCTTGAAGCAGCCAGATCCTTGTGACTTGGAGAAGCTCTATCAGGTCGGTTCTACTGAATTATTTTTCCTTTTGGGATAATAGCTCTTTTTCAGGTTACTTAGCCAACTATATTGTCGTTAGGCTGTCAATGACCTTTGCCTGCACAAGATGGGGGGAAGTCTCTATCAGCGGATTGAAAAGGAGTGTGAAGCACACATATCCGCTGCACTGCAATCTTTGGTTGGCCAAAGCGAAGATCTAGTGGTTTTCTTATCACTGGTTGAGAAGTGCTGGCAGGATTTTTGTGACCAGATGTTGATGATCCGTGGTATAGCCTTGTATCTTGATAGAACATATGTGAAACAAAGCCCGAATGTGCGTTCACTGTGGGAGATGGGCTTGCAGCTTTTCCGCAAACATCTTTCCCTAGCTTCAGAAGTTGAGCACAAAACTGTATTTGGCCTTCTTAAAATGATCGAGAGTGAACGGTAAATTTGAAGCTATAATAGTTTCAATTTTCAATTCATTACAAATTTCTGATTGATTAGATTTATGTAGGAATTCCAGTGATTGCACAACTAAACAATTTTTTATGTCTTTCCCTTTGCTTTTTAGCATTTCTAATTTTAACCTGGAATTTATACTATCCAAAAATAGGCTACTATCCTGAGTACCTATAGACAGAAAAGCTGATCTATATTTCACAAATATGCTCTCCTCTATCTCATCATATGCTGAAGGTGTTCATTTAAGGCAGATCTTGACATGGCAATCTTGAAGGCTTCATATAACACGCATGGTTGCATAAACTTATGTTTGAATGGAGTGCCTTGTAGTTGCAGTCAGTAACTGGTAAAAATAAAATAATAAAAAACCCATCTCTAGCAACAAGGTTTCTGCACATTCAAGTTGGCTAGATGGGTACTTGTGGTGCAGTTCTACATTTCTTTTCAGGAGTTTCATTCTGGAAATATCATAATTGGTACTTATCAGGGAAAAAGAAAAACAGAAATGTCACAAGGCAGTGCTAGGTTCATGCAATAAAATACTTTTGTTGAAATCCCTTAGCCTAGACATATTTGCCTTTGCAAAGTTAGTGAAACCCCTAGGCTTCTCTTCATGCATTGGTCCATCCCTTATCTGTTATGGGCAGACACTTTTTGCCTTAGTGGATTTTAGTCTGGTTGCCCGACAGGAGATTTACTCTTTACTGGAAATTAACTATGGAGATTTTGGTAGGGAAAATAATGTTATAGTTCTTTGCTGTTGCTTTTGTGTGTCTGTGATATGGGGTTATCTGGATATGGGGGAATTCTAGGATGTTTGATATGGGGTTATTTGGGTTGATAGGGGCCATTGTTTGGTGTAGTGTGAGAAGCTCAGATTGTCAAACTTGAGAAACATGTGTTGGAGTTCAAGGGCAGTCTCTTTGTGCAAATAATATCAAAAGGACTGTGTTTGTGCCCAATTCAACTTGCCTAGCACCCAATTTTGGGTAATGATCTGAAGGTGATCTTTGCAGTAGAGTCATATTATTGTTTTCTCCTTGGTCTCCTTTACAGAAGAATTTAATAAGTGGTCCTTGACTACTATAATGTCAGATTGGTTGCAGTGACTTCTCATAAACTTGCTAATACATGGAAGCATCCCTCTTGGGGAAGAACCATGTTATGCCATTAAAGCATAGATTTTTACTTGCAAAGAAAGAAACAATAAAGTTAAAGCATAGGTCTAGGCTCTCTTGGAAGGCCTCAAGGAGGCAATTATTGTTGCGTTTGATGATTGATTAATTGAAGGTCATTCTAATATAATAGTATCATAGGTGGTTGAAATGTGAACCCTTGATTCTTCAAATTGTCAAGGGAGATTTTGGATTCGTTTACTTCCCTTTAGGTGGCTATTACATAAATTCATACCTCCACCAATGCAAGACAGAAAGTTTGGACAAGAGCAGGGCAAACATTCTTTAATCATTCAGAAGTCATCTTTACCTTCCTTGAGTAGTGATGGGGCTGAACTAGTTTATGGTATTCTTATATTCTTCTGACCTATATTTATTATATTTTGTTTTTGGAAGTATATGCCATCCCTCTCTTATATATTCTCCTTTTTCATTCTAATAAAATATTAATCTTATCAGGTTAAATTTTAAATGACCACGTGTTATAAAAAAAAAAAACTTGTATAATGGCACCCTTAATAGTTTGGGTGTGGAAAGCTTAAGGCAGTTTTTATTAGATGCCATTTGTCCCTTTTTGGGTGTGGTGAAGGCGTTGCATGCCATTCAAGGTTTTTCGGGGGAAAAAATGGTATATAATGCATATCTATGTGATGATTCTTTTACTCAAGTACTTTGATCATATTCAAGATATAGATAACTTGTTGAATCTTGCATGAATTTCCAATATTAAGTATTAGTTCTTAAATTTATCTCTTTGTGATGGAACTTTGACTTATTCTGTTAGCACTAGGTTCCCATTATTGATGCAACGTCAATGGTTTCAATGACAAAAATAACAAATTGTCAATAGTGATGATGAATCATCTAGATTTGTGGTGAGCAGTGGAACCCCATTTCAGAGTAATGCGCCCAGTAATCGTGAAAGGCATTGCAATGCTTTTGATACTAGGCAGGTTTTATATGATTAGGGATGCAAAACTTTTGTTTTTAATGCTTTCTAATTGACCCTTCAGGATATTTCACATATTATTTTTGGGGATTTTTAAAGTGTTGATAGTTTCTGGCCTGACTTATAAGCAACCTCTGTAAAATTATATTTCTTAGGTACTTTTTTTGGCTGATGTGTTTCTCATTTGCAGGGTTTTTCTTTTTTCTTTGAGCTGTAAGCCACTGACACCACTCTTGTTGCCCATAAATATGTTGGGGACTACAGCTCCAATCATGTGTATGGGCTGGTGGTCTAGATGGAACCATTAAAAAGCCTATAATTATGTTGATTAAGGTTTTTGGACTATTCTTTAGAAAGGATTTCAAGTTAGGTGAAGGTCAGGAATTAGGAGTTGTACTACGTGTCAATTATACATTATCTTAGGTTCCTTGGTGCTGTGTGTTTTCTGCTCCCTTGTTCTCTCATTCTTGTTGCCTATTACTCCATTAGCATGCCTCATAGCCTCACTTAGTGCTTTTGTTTTTCTAAAAAGCCTTACCCGTTGAATGTGTAATGTGTAACAGTCTATCGTAATGAACATGCACCATGCGTCTCTTCTTAATTTTTCTCCAATAGATATTTTGGCTGGATATCAATCAAATTTTCATGGTTTTATTTGACCTCAAGTTCAAGAATCCTTGTCAGGCAGGATATTCAATCCTGCTTGGCATCAAATTTGCTGCCAACCAAATATGTAAATGTGGATTGATAGGGCAATTGTCTTTGGAGGGTTGACAATGCAATAGGGCGGCTTTGGAGGGAATTTATTGTTGCCAAATATGGGATCAACTAAAATGGGCGGGATACACCGTGTTATTGTCACCTATGGTGGTTGTGATATTTGGAAAGCCATTGCAAAACACACTGTCTTCTTCGAAAACGGGTTTAAGTAGTGATTGCAACTGGCCGATCAGTAGAGTTTAGGATAATATCTTCTTGTGGTATGACTCCTCTTTGGCTAACTGCCAGCGCTTGCATATGGAATTGTACATGTTAATAAATGTAGATGCCTTGGTTATAACAAGTATCACATCAAAAGTTTTATATGATATTCCATGATTGCTATTAGTATTTGCCATTTTTTCTAAAAAAAAAATTGATTTGATGTCAGTTGCTATATATATCTGATAGTATATCCATCTTTTCAAGACCTTAATACATGTATTTTCTCAATATTTCATACATTATTTATTGGTGCAACGTAGCTCAACGTGACAATGCCTTGACCTAATTATTGAATCAAGTGTTGTAATTTTGAGTCAACTGTTTGTTTTATTAGAGTCTTAGGTTGAGTCGCATTATCTTTGGGTTTACTCGAGTGAAATTTGAATACGGTGAAGATTGGATAGTGTTTGCAGTTTGATTATCAGAAGATGCAGACTTGGTCAACTTGAAACACACTGCATGTGATCATCATATATATATATATATATTTATTTATTTATTTATTTATATTTTTTCATTTTCCAGTGTTTGGTTGCCTGATAGAATTGTTAAAATGTTTTAAAAGGAAAATATTGTACGCCAAAACATAGAAAAGGACTTCCAGATATACTGATCGGTGTTATGAGTATCAGAAATTCTAAAAAGACAAAGGGAGACAGCTCCACGTGTCACTTCAATATGCTCTCTGGTGCAGGTGACCATCAACTGCTGCCATTAATGATTTTTCTGTTGCTGGAAAACATTGCATCTTGCTGATTATCTTCTTGTTGCCGGTGATTTTAGCGTTCATTGAGTTCTTTTCTTGTCCACAAAGCCTATCACAGCCCCGACACACCTTATTCCAACCCCCACAAAACTTCACAAGCATGAACCTTTACTGGAACCACAATCAGTCAGCTGAATGTTCTAGATAGAGAACAGGGGGAGATCGAGAGGGGAAGGAGGAGTGATGTGGTTACTAATTCAAGGGTTCAGAATAGACCAACAAAGATCAAATGGTGGTTTTTGATAAATTTAGGTATATGAAAATACTGAAATATGACTTTCATTACAATAAATGCAAAATGAAACGCTTAATATTTTGGTGTGCAAATCACCAATTCTCGGAAGGCAAGCACTGATGCTTGACTGTCCGGTTGCTTCAGCACCGATGCTTAACACGGATTTGCAAAAATTGGCTTTTTTTAATTCCAAAATCGTGTCAAAGTGGTTTTTAGACCTAAGTAGGTTTCTAACACACGCACAAAGTCTCTAATTGAGAGAATCTGTTGCATTCTCTTAAATATTTTGAGTCTTTGGTGTACTGTTGTGCTTTTTCATAGACATGCTTTGCGAGTATTGAGAGATCGTTAGCTTGTTTGTTCTAAAGTCGTTCTTTGGTTTAATTTCGATAATGTTCAGGAGCAATTAAGTGGCAGCTACATCCATTGTACTTCACAAACAGTTTGTGAAGGTGGATTTATTGGTAATTGGTGAAGAGAAGACAGATTGTAGTGGTGTGACGTGATTTTGGGTAAAGGTCAGGACATAGTATGTCTCAAGTATGCAGGTGATTTGAAATGGACATTGTATTTTGTGGAACTTTCTATTCTTTCTTCGTCACAGTGGATTGCGGAGTTGTTGATTTTTCCTGTATTGACTTTATCATGCAAACAATCTGGTTTGCATTGCTACTTTATTTTTTGCATCATTTGTGATGTTGTTTGATTTATGATTTGTGCATGGGTGTTTGATTGGATTAGCATAAAAAATAAAAATAAAAAACTGTTCACCCTTCCCGTTCTAGGTCTGTTTATCGACATCATTGATTCCTATTTGGGTTTTACTGCATGGCTGTCAAATTCATTAAATTTTGTTATATATTAATGATGAAAACCCATTCAGAGGCTATGGAATGGTTTAGTGTCATTGTGTTGCTTTGCTTGCAAAATTTTTCAAAATTTCTATGGTTCCTGTCTATGATTAACGTTGATCTATATGATTTCCAAGCTTCTTATTCTTCATCTTTTAATCTACAACATGCTATGTTTGGTCTTTCAGGTCCGGTGAAGCGGTTGATAGGACTCTCCTTAACCATCTTTTGAAGATGTTTACTGCCTTGGGAATCTACTCAGAAAGCTTCGAGAAACCATTCCTTGAACGTACGTCAGAATTTTATGCTGCTGAAGGCGTAAAATACATGCAACAATCAGATGTTCCAGATTACTTAAAGCATGTGGAGGTGTGTTATTTTTGTGCTTTCTTTCTTTCTTTTCAACCATAACAGTGGTTGTTTCTGCTCTAGTTCTTGTCCTTTTCCTCTTTTGTGTTTGTGGATTGTGTGAAGGGTTTTATCTAGCTCGTCATTTGAAACTATATTCCATGATTTATCTTTTGAATATTTGAGGGTAATCTATCCTTGCAGATAAGGTTGCATGAAGAACATGAAAGATGCTTGCTCTACCTGGATGCTACTACAAGGAAACCACTAGTGGCAACTGCAGAAAGGCAACTCCTTGAACGCCATATATCTGCAATTCTTGATAAGGTGTGAATTGTATATCACTTTATGATTCACCGTTCAATTATTACTTCTTGGTTCCTCTATGCATGCTATAATTTGCATTTTTTTAGAAGATTGTGGTTTTCTGGATTTCTCCAGGGTTTCATGATGCTGATGGATGGGAATCGCATTGAGGACCTTCAAAGGATGTATCTGCTTTTTTCCAGGGTCAATGCCCTTGAATCATTAAGGCAGGCCCTTAACTCGTACATTCGGAGGACTGGGCAGAGCATTGTCATGGATGAAGAAAAAGATAAAGATATGGTATTCTGCCTCTTGGAATTTAAGGCATCTCTTGACACAGTATGGGATGAAAGCTTTTCTAAGAATGAAGCCTTTTCCAACACCATCAAGGATGCATTTGAGCATCTCATTAATATCCGTCAGGTATGTCACTTGAAAATTTATATCGTGATTGCAACTTTATTGCTAACAAAAAGAGTAAATAACCTGCCGATAAAGTTGTAAAGTCCTTCCTCCACCCAAACGGATTATCTTACTGCATATGGACTGTGGGACATGAGATTGATAATCGCTATCTCCCTCATCCCCAGGTTTACTAATAGTTTGACATGCTTTCCGACCAAAGTATTATGTGATGGATTTTCTTTTATATATATGTAGTTTTTTCTTGGAAGAAATAAGATTGTCGTCAGAGTAGTAGAAAAAGTCATTGTAAGGTGGAAGCAAGGAGTGCACCAGTAAAGAAGACAAAAGGACCTAAAATATGAAAAAAAAAAAAAAAAAACCCAGGAGCAATCACCCCAAGTGGGAATTAGATTTTGTTTTTTTTTTTTTTTTTTTGTTTATCTAGAGCATTTGTGTCATACACACATGTATATTCATATGCTTCCACTATACGAGTTTCTGGGTTCCTTGCATGTCAAAACCAACTTTTGCTTCTATTATGCTCGCCAACTATAAGATGATGTGCTATGAAAGCTATAGCCCTATATTCTGCTTAATTTTTGTTAGTGTACATTGATATTATGTTTACACAATCACTAGTGGTGTTTTATTTGATAGATAATTTATAATATTTGAAATAATTTCTACCAGTCTTTTTGTTGGAGTGTACATCCAGCATGGGTGCCAGCAAACTTTCTGAATGCAATACTTATTGGCGTATCAATGTGCCATTTGTTTCTTGCGTTCAATATTATTCCTTAAGTTCTCAAAACTAAATAGTATTATCATTGTGCTTTGTAATAGAATCGACCTGCTGAATTAATTGCAAAGTTTCTGGATGAGAAACTTCGTGCTGGGAATAAGGGTACATCAGAAGAAGAATTGGAGGGTACACTTGATAAAGTCTTGGTTTTATTCAGGTTTATACAGGTAATGTGGATTTTTGTAACAAAACAATGAAATTGGAGTTCTGAAATTGACTCTTATTTAATTCTTTTAGTACCATATTAGTATTATTATTTCTGCTCCTGTTGAATTTGGTTTGCCGGTTATTTATCTGCTGTTATTTGTCACTGTAATAAAATGAGAAACATTTCTCATTTTATCTCCTGTTAATTTAGGGCAAGGATGTATTTGAAGCATTCTATAAGAAGGATCTTGCAAAAAGGCTACTGTTGGGGAAGAGTGCTTCCATTGATGCAGAGAAGTCCATGATCTCTAAGGTGATAGATGTTTTATTTTTACGTGTATTATTATAGAAAAAAAAAAAAAATCATCTATTGATCATACTTAGAAGTTCCCATTGCTATACAGTTGAAGACCGAGTGTGGAAGCCAATTTACCAACAAACTTGAAGGAATGTTCAAGGTGTGTATTTTGTTCATAAAATGCATCTTCTGTTCTGGAATGCTGATTGATATCCATGTCTTACAAGTTTTGATCACAAATTGTGGGATCTTGGTGTTCTGGATTGCTGCTAACTGCTAATGCATTATAAAACTCATAAGGTTGGTTTCACTTAGATGACAACTTCTTCTTCCATATTTGATGTTTTCCACATTACTTTAAAGCAACGTGACTCTATTAAAATTTGAAATTAGTAAGTGTGGTAATTTGACTTGTCAAAAATAAATAATCATAATGATGACAATTTTCTCCCCCTACCAACCTATGTAGATTTGCACCGAGGATAAGATGTACAGTAGTTGCCCAAGATGGTTTAGACATCCGCAAAGCAAACCAATTAATGCTCCTCTATGGAGCCAATGATTTGATTAGTTGAAGATGCCAGATGATAACAGGAGCATTAACAAGAATTTTGGTTGGCTGTAAGATAGGACTTGACTAACCTGTCCTAGCTGAGGCTTCTGGGTATCCTATTCTGGCGCAGTCAAAGGTGTTTAGCCATCTTAATCCTAGGACATGACTAACCTGTCCTGGCCGAGGATTCTGGCTTTACAAGAGCTGATTGGAGAAAATTGATCTATAAGGCCAACCCCCCGCATAGTTTGAATTAAGGATTGTGGGACTGAATTTAGGATAATATGTAATCATATCATATATTGGATAAAAATATCTATTAACTGCATATAGTATAGTGTAACTTTGCAGGTTGTCTAATGTAAAAATAGATCTGGTCTGGAAATATGTGCGAGATACAATATTCGAATTTGGATTGGATTTGGGTCAGATGGAATGTCACAACAATTACTCACTGTCCATTCTGGAACCGACTTGGATAAATTACTCCCTTCCTTGTCCATGCCCATACAAGTTCCTTGCACAAATTGAACGGTCTTTATTGGCTTTAGTGCCCTTTCACTTGTTTATCTCAGTGCATTTGCAACTTGTAACCCTTGCTGAATAGGCATATTGTTACCATAACTTGTTGAAGTGTTCCACTTGCACAACTATAGTCCCAAGCACCTTAGTCCCAGGCTGACTTGTAATAGTTGTTTTTAGTATAAACACAACTATGGTCCCAGCCAGGCTTGTAGTAGTTGTATTTACAATAAACACAACTAAAGTCCCAGAAACTTGTTTTTAGTCCCTAGCGGACTACTTATAGTGTTATTATTATTATTATTATTTTTCTATAAGCACAAATATAGTCCCAGCATGGGAGGCTTCTACCTGGTTGTAGCCCCTCTATCCCACTGCCCATCCAATAAATATATATAATATGAGTACGTAATATATAACTGATGAAGCTGTCCTCTTGGCACTTTTGGTTGGCCCTTATCTTCTTCATGGTATCAGGAGTAACAGGCTTGATAACCACATAGTTACTCAAAGACATATTGGTGTTGGAATAAGGTGTTGAACATTTGGTCCTAGTTTAGCTTTGTTGTTCCATAATGGGTACATTTTTGTGTGTGTTTGTGTTATAGGATATAAATATTAATGTGACATCCTCTCTATTAGCTTAAGCTTTTAGAGTAGATGGTTGTTAACATGGTATCAGATCCAAAGGTCTCAAGTTCAAATCTCATCGTCGCCCTAATTAAAAATTGAAAAACATGTGTTGGACCAAAAGAAGGCCACACGTGAGGGGGCGTGTTAGAGTATATAAATATTAATGTGACACCCTCTGTATCAACTTAAGCTTTTATAGTATATGGTGGTTAACATTTTGCACTTTCAATAAAGTATGCAAACATTTTAAGACAATGGGAGTAGTTATTGTATTATTAAAATATACTATAGAAATTAAGGATAGATATATAGACTCGTTATCTTAATTGACCAAAACTGGCTTCAGAGTATAAAACGGAGGCAAGATTTTATCTGTTTCATGTTTGAAATGACATTTTTTCTCGTGTCTCATGAAGTACAAATCCATCTAAAATAGCGCTACACTGCACTCATGAGCAATATAATGGCCCTCATACTTGGTGTATCTGTCCTCATTTGATGTCCACTGTTAACTAGTTAATTGGGAGAGAAAGTACTGCCTTGAATGAAGGACTGTTCACTCTTGAATTCCTGTATTTATTAGGCATTTTAGTTAACTTTTGTTTTTTAAAACTATATCATGGATTCATGACTATTTGTAGGAGTTCAAGTAAGTTTATGTAATGACATTACATTATTTTGTCTTAATATTTTATAATACTTGTACAGGACATTGAATTATCAAAAGAAATCAACGAGTCTTTTAAGCAATCATCCCAAGCAAGGACAAAACTCCCATCAGGAATTGAGATGAGTGTCCATGTCTTAACAACAGGGTAGGTTTAAGAACCTTCATAATTTTGTTCTGTTCTTCTAGATTACATGATTTATATCTTATCACTGAGTTTTTGGAATGGTTTTAACTTTTTATGAGGCTGGTTGGGTTGCAGGTACTGGCCAACATATCCACCCATGGATGTTCGGCTTCCCCACGAACTTAATGTGTATCAGGTTTGGCACAAGCTGAAGAATGGCTGCATTGTGTGCTTGGAACCATACAATTACCCAATGCTGATTATTTTGCTTGGTGCTACAGGACATTTTCAAGGAATTTTACTTGAGTAAGTACAGTGGAAGGCGATTAATGTGGCAAAATTCATTAGGGCACTGTGTGCTGAAAGCAGAATTTCCCAAGGGTAAAAAGGAGTTAGCCGTTTCTCTCTTTCAGGTTGGTTTTATTTGGGCACATGTGCATGTTCTGCTCTTTAGTAGTGTTTTTAATTATTTTTTTTGGTTATGCCCTGTAAAGAAGTGCACGAGTTCTAATATCTTGGTTGGGTTGATGTGCTCCAGACTGTTGTTTTGATGCTGTTTAATGATGCCCAAAAGCTTAGCTTTCAAGATATTAAAGATTCTACTAGCATTGAGGATAAGGAGCTGAGGAGGACTTTGCAGTCCCTTGCATGCGGAAAAGTTCGTGTCCTCCAAAAGGTGCACAGCTAGATGATTATTTTTCATGTTACTGATTAAAAAATGAAGGGCTTTTCCCCTTAAAAACATTTTTGTTTTTTATTTATTTTTTCGTTTTCTCAGCTGCCCAAAGGGAGAGAAGTTGACGATGATGATTCATTCCTGTTCAATGATCAATTTACTGCTCCTCTCTACCGTATTAAGGTACATCTGGTTGTAAACTTAGAACACTGGGAGTCAAATGACCTTTAGTTCAAATGAACTATGACTAGTGTCAAAAGTAAATTCATAGAATGATAAAATATTTTCCAGCTGTTTTTCACTTTCCCTGTTCTGAGCAACTGAATGTCACACATATAGTGAGCTTATGGTGGAACTGAGTCACATTTGAGTTCGATAATCAGATACACCTTGAAGCTAACATTGGTTTGAGGGGTACAGGTGAATGCAATCCAAATGAAGGAAACAGTGGAGGAGAACACTAGCACCACTGAAAGAGTATTCCAGGATCGTCAATATCAGGTTTACTTTCATCCTATGTCCCTCCATATTTCTTTAAAAACCCAAACTAACATTATCATAGACCATTTGTTTGAAGCTGCAAGCCAAATTATAATCTTTGCACAATTGCTAAATATATTGCAGGTTGATGCTGCTATTGTTCGGATAATGAAGACGAGGAAAGTGCTAAGTCACACCCTCTTGATAACTGAACTCTTCCAGCAGGTAACAGAAATCCTCCTTTTTATATTTTTCAAAAATCGGCTGGCCTTGTTCAGAGTTCAGATCTATTTATAAGCCTCCAGCTTCCTCTGTTCATTATTTCACTGCATTAGTTAAAGAAAGGTGTTTTCATTATCCACCGATTCACACACAACCTTTGATCTTGGTGAAAGTGTAAGTGGAAGCCGAAGCGCCTTTTTACCCCGTGAGGGATGTAGTGAGGAGGGCCTTTACCTTTCACTTTCTAGGTAAACTTTGAATATAGAGAGTAAATATGTCTGATTTTCGCTGTCACAGCTCAAGTTTCCGATAAAGCCAGCTGACTTGAAGAAAAGGATTGAAAGCCTCATTGACAGGGAGTACTTGGAGCGAGACAAGAACAATCCTCAAATATACAATTACCTGGCGTGAACTATCTTCCACACCAGATTCCCACCTTGTAAATGGCATGGGAAAATGCAGCCCTCTTCAACAAGTTGGATGCTTATTACCTCCCGTGTCGGGTTATGTACAGTAACTTCCATCTTTTAGTCTTTTGTTGTGGTCAATACTGTAACTGTAAAGCATATATTTGTTTTTGCTTTTTCCCTTTTGGGTTTGCAATGGACAAAGAGTACATGAAATAAATTTAACTTTGTTTTATTTACTTGGCTAATTTACCCTTGGTTATGTACTTTTAGGCTACCTTTGCTACAGTAGAAAAGAAAAGAAGGAATAATATTAGTTAAGAAACGAAATGGAAATGGAAATGGAAATGGAAATGGAAATGGAAATGGAAGGATAGTGTTAATTACTTATTGTGTTTGGTTGATTAATAAAAGTAAAAAAAAAAAAGGATGCTAATGACGGAGCCACATACAAGTTACGGGGCCAATTGCTTCCCTGAATTTTGATTTTTTAGTAATATATCTCTATAATTTGTTCATTTTCAGTAATATATTCATAAAATATTACTTTTGCCCCCTAAAATTCTTTAAAAAATGCATTATTGCCACTCAAAATTTATTTTTGCTTCCCTTACCTTATATTCGAGCTCCGTCTTTATAATAATCATGTTTGGAAAAAAAAGAAAAGAAAAAGAAACTATTTTAATGATAATCATGTTTGGAAAAAAAGAAAAAAAAAAAAATATCCTTTTTCATAGAGTTTGTCTTTTATTTAAATAAGGGTAAATT
>JAOTQH010000060.1:1326439-1340834 GCA_025631255.1 Cornus kousa | reverse complement strand
CAGTAAAGACTATGCTTTTTCGTCGTCATTTCACGACGAAAAAGCATAGTCTTTACTGCTTCTGTTTTCACATGGTTTCTCCAATTTATACCAAATTCAACACTTTCTTCATTTCATTCTGCAATTGCCCAGCCACAACAAGATGAATTTGACAAAGATGAAGATCGCATCGTTAACCTCTTCCAGGTCTCTCTCTTCTCTTATATATATATATATATATATATATGTATGTATGTATGTATGTATGCATACAGCAATGACACCCACCAACACACACTACTTTACTATTTACTATTCTAATTTTCTTCTTATTCTTCTCAACCCAAGTAGTGTTCATTTCACTCTGTCATAAAACAATAAAGGTGGGTATTTAGCGTGTTAAGGGGAAAGAGTTGGATCATTATTTATTTTTCTTATCTTTTTCAATTATGGCTCATTTTAGCTTCTAATCTGTGATTGGAAAAAATTGATAAAAACAGGCACATATTTTTTTTTTTTTGAGGCTAAATTTATGTTATTGGCACACATTTTAATTTAGTTTTTGAATAAACATAGCTTACCTTAATCATTCGTTTTATATTTTGTTCGTAGAGGCAGTTTATGCACTCCATATCTTGTATATCTGCAATTTGACTTAAATAATGAAGCAATTTTGTTTTAGAGGTGTTTAATAATTTTATCAAGTGCTGAAAACTGAAAATTTCAGTGATTCATTCATTAAGGAGATATGGTAATGCACAGGTATCTACTGTTTAAGAATATTAAATCCACTTAATGAGTTTCTAATTCTAAAGTTAGATAGACATAACATCTCATTGAGTACCAAAAATACTCGATGAAAGTAGTTCAAATTTTTTTAATTTGAATTGCCTGAAATTTTCCAAACTAAAAATTCAGCTGCTTTAACTTTTTGGTACAACTCTAAATTTAGTAATAAAATTTTCAGTTATAAAAAAGGGAATTGTTTGGCCTTTGGATAACTTTTATTTTGGAAGTGATCTGGGTAAACAATCTGAATAGTTTGGATGAGATATAAGATGAAATTTCTAGTAATTAAAGCAATGCATGTTTATAATCACATAAAAAAACAGGTATTACCGTTAGAAATATTATACATAACTCATGTATTACAGAAGAATAATTCTTCTTATGCATCAAGCTAGGGGATGTAGTCAAGTTTCGTTCATTACTTTTAAGAAATAAAAAGGGACTGAATTTGGGGATGATTTGAGGATTTTGTTTGCAATTGCAATAATAATTGGTTTATCATTTTGTATCTAGGAGCAGCTTTAAGAAAGAATCAATTCCACCTTTTTTTTTTTTATTTTTACATTTTATAATTAATTTAATTTAAGCCTACATTTACTTTGGAGTAAAAGGAAATCAGGAAAACCAATATGCTTTCTCTGATAGATGAGGTAGCTAATAAGTAGCTGAAAAACTTTGCACAATGCATGCTGGTGAAGTTGGCTATGTCTAGAGTATTTTCTCAATAATGGCTTCCTAAGAATATAAATTGGTAGCAATTTTTAAGAATGTCAAAGAAAAATGGAAAAAAAATTTCAACAAAATACCTTTAGTATTGTACTATGAAAATGGCAACAATATGGAGGTTTCTGGTTCTATTTTCACTTTATCAGGATCAGTTTTCTAAACGCCGAAAGAAAAATAAGTTTGTACTTTATTTTTCACTTTTCTCACAAAGCAAAAGTGAGTTGTTAAGAGGTGCATTTCCAAATTATTTAGGAGGAAGCAATTTAGAAAATTTTCTTATCTGGAAGAAGTGTGTTAATACCTCTAACTTTATCTTAATTACTCATTCGTGAAGTAAAACTTTGTCATGCTTATGAGCCACTGAGATTATTTTAGAGTCAAAGAGAAGTTTCTTCCTTAGGATACCAAACTATTATGGCCTACATGCATCCGATTCCGATCTGGTCTTTGTTTTTGGCTCTTCGTAAAAGAGTTACTATTGTCTAAGAATACTTGTTAATTAAATGATGAAGTGTTGAACTTTTCTACTTGAAGGAGCTCTTGTAGCTCAGTTGGTTAGAGCACCCGTTTAGTAAGCGGGAGGTCTTGAGTTCTACTCTCAACAAGAGCATCTTTTTGCCTACAGAGATATCTGGACAAGTACATTCTGCTAAAACTTACATGTGATGATATTAAGAAGTATGTGATCCTATCATCTTGCTTCACTCTTCTTATCTATCATAGGATTAAATATTCAAAGTACCTTTTTTTGTGCAAACACTTATTTATATATTAATTTTCTCTTGTTTTTTGTTGAGGGAAGGGGAGGGCAAGGGTAACAATGCTAGTGAATGTGATACATCTTCTTTCTTTACCATGGATGGATATGCTTGCAGTTTTATACTAAGTACTAACAGATCTTTCCATATTGACTGTAGGAAACTTCACCATCTGTTGTCTTCATTAAAGACCTTGAATTATTAAAAAGCCCCAAAAGCTCAAATGAGGTTACTGTGACTGAAGACGAAAATGCAAAAGTTGAAGGGACAGGTTCCGGTTTCATTTGGGATAAATTTGGTCACATTGTAGGCATTTCCTTTTGAAATACATGCTCAAATTCCTCAAGCATTGTTATATACAGACACTTGTCTTGCTTAGTTTTTCTTTTTGTAGTGCTTTGATCTCTAAAATTAGTAGTGATGATTCACTTCTTTCTTTCCTGAGTTCATGATTGAATCTCCCTAACATGCACGATTTGTCATATCCATCTTTTCAGGTCAAGAAATTTGTGCAATACTTTGGGTTGTGAAACATAAAATTGTTTATGAGAGATTTGAAATTATAGGTTTATTTATATGTACTTATAAATAAATAAATAATTTTTTTATTTATATGCAAATGTTTCCTTGACTTTATGTTTAAATCATCAAAATTCTCTACAAATAATCTTCATAAGTATGTATTTGGTTTAGCTTTTATCTATAGATTTTGGTCATTCTTGCAATTGATTACATTTTTTTTTAGTGCCATTTGAGATTTAATGCTTTTTATACATTATATATTCCACAAAATTAAAATGATATTTTTTCTACAATGAGAACTGTTGTTACTTTGGATCATGATTACCCTTTTCTTTCGGTGTCCTTTGTCTTCACTATGCGGTTCTATTTTTACTCTATTTTAATAAATTTACAGGGAATAACTTCTTTCCAAATTCCAAATGTGATATTTTAGCAATTGTTGCCTTTATAAGATACCCATGTCCAAACTTCTATCAAAATTTACTACATTTCCTTTTTTTAAAACAAAAAATTATTTTATGTTTGATCCTTCTAGTAGGTTTGAGGTGTGTACTCTAAAATTTTTAAGTGAAACTTTTTTTATGTATGACAGGTCACTAATTATCATGTTGTTGCCAAATTGGCCACGGATAACAGTGGACTACAACGTTGTAAGGTTCTGTTCTTATTTGTTATTTCCATCACTTTTTATTTCCTTCTCCTTCATTTTATTTTATCTGGTCAATGAACTGGATGTCTAGATACCCTTTCAAAAAGAAAAAAAAAAAGGATCTATGGATAACTCATGATCATTCTTCATTCAGTATGGCTTGATAAATAGCAATAAAATATTAGGTGCTTTTCTTTTACAGGTGTTTCTAGAGGATGCAGGAGGCAACAGCTTTTGGAGGGAAGCAAAGATTATTGGTTTTGATCCAGCATACGATTTGGCTGTTCTGAAGGTATATAATTGAAACTAGCTCTGAATTTCTTTTTTTCATTTTTCTTTTTTTTTTTTTTTTTCTTCATTCTTTATAGATCTAAACAAGGTATGCATTGCATACTTTCACACAGTTGATTCTAAAAAAAGTTAGATCATTTCTATGCTATTGTAAACTAGTAACTCTGAATTTCTTTATACGTTAAACCAGTCACTAATATGAAACAGAACCTTAATGGGGTTTTGAAAGCAGGATCAATTTTTTATATTTATTTCCCATTTAACTAAAATAACATGAGAGAGAGAGGTTGAAAAAAGCAGGACTGGATATGGGGAGGATATGGAAATATATAAATCCATATTTGATGTATATTTTGTATGGGACAAGTATATAATTTTGATTGATTAATTCAAAATTTGACATTAATAATTGCATATATTGGAACCCAAAGCAATATCCAACAGAAGTCCTTTCGTCTCGTCTGTGACTGTGAATTGACTGAATAAACGGCTGAAATCAAGAAAAAGATTGAAGAAGTCAAAGAACACACCTATCAGTACTTCTTTGTTGTGTTTAATTATTTACAACTGTATTACTTTTCTATATTGTCCATTGCATGCTTCGCTTATTTTGGCATACATCATCATCATGACATCATCATTGCCTTAATCCCATATGAATTGGTTCTGCCCCATGAATTCTCTTTTCCTGTTTATTTTTAATTTTTATCACAGCCCATTTATCCTATTATATTTGCCTTAATTATATGCTCTGGCATATATATGATATTGAATTCTTTTGGAAATTTTTCTAGACATGTTTGAATTGTGTTTATCATTTGCTAGGAGCATCAAAATAGTGTCATTTTTTACATGCAGTTGAACAAAAACATTTCGTCCTGTGTGTTTCTTTGCCTATTGGGAATCGACTCATATGGCTTTCTTTTAATGTCTTCCCAGGGTCCTATAAAGTAAGAATAGCAAGGAGAAGAACAGAATGGAATAGATTGGATTGTAGCTTTCATCCCCTTTTTTTATTATTAGTAAGATAGGTTAGAGAAATAAATAATGAATTATAACCCATTAGCTCTATCCCTTCTCTTGATGGTAGCTCCTGTCAGTTTAGAGAAAGCTTGATAGAGGAGATCCCTTAACAAAACAAGTGCTCCTATCTCGCTAAGTGAGTTTGCTTTCCTGTTCGTCCTCCCCTCCGCTAGTAGGTGGTTATAGATATCAGTCAAAAGAATAAGGGGGATCTCAAGACTGGAAGGGCCTTCTCCTGAGTCGGCCTTTGTTTTTGTTTAAAAGTGTGCTTCCCTTGCCAGGTCTTGCATCTCCATACGGTTTGGTGCTTTGGCATCCTTCCCTAGGTACTTAACCTTGGTGATCACTTCATGAAGTACCAAATCAAAGTTCTTGGTGAATCCCTTTCGATTTCTTCTGTTCTCATTGTACAGAATCATGTCCAGGGCTTGTAATAGCTGCAAATGAGACTTTCTGAAGCAGTTGTTGCTTTAACACTTGCCAAGCTAATTCTATAGTGAAAAAAGTAAATACTTGTCGCTTTAATGACTTCAACTTGATTCAAACAAAAGAAGCACATACAGAATGAAGAAAGCAACTATTCTGCAGAACACTTGCTTATGCATGTAGTGTCATTTCTGTATGACTTCTAATTTGAGCAAAAGCATATCCTTCCTGATCATTCTCCACAGCAGAACATCTGAGTGTCACGAACTCTGAATTTGGTTCTTATCCTTGTTAGTTTAGTAATCTATGAGCGTTATAGCAACTTTATATCAATCCTGACAAAAAAACCCAGTATTAGTAGCTGTTCTGCACAAACTACCCTAGTTTTTGTGTGTAGATGATGATGGACTAATTGGCTTAAAGAGAAGCCTCGCATACACGTGTTGACATATTTAAGTAGTCTTAAAGAGAAGCCTCACATACCCTTTCTATATTATATGCATCAGCTACTGACTCAGACACTGTTTATGGTTTCCCGTATAGCCTTTTTTAATTTATTACTTATACATGTTAGCATCTTACATTATTTTAATTTCAGTATAAATATAGAAATGTATAAAAAATGCTTGACAAAAAGCTGTTTTCAGGTTGATGTTGAAGGGAATGAATTAAAGCCAGTCATTCTCGGTACGTCCAGTGATTTACGTGTGGGTCAGAGCTGCTTTGCCATTGGAAATCCTTATGGATATGAGGACACTCTAACAACAGGGGTACCTTCTCAGTATAACGAGTATATGTTGTACATTGCATTATTAGGCCAAAGCAAGTTGCAGCTCCTTGTGCCCATCACTAAATTTTATAGTAGCAGTTGTAGGTATTTTCTTTTATCAATAGAAAAATATCATATACACACAATCATGTATTGGAGTGTTATGATTTCTCAAATGAGAAATATTAAAAAAAAAAAATTACCTGCTTCAATGTGAGATGGTAAATTAACAAGTACTCAGGAATATGAAACTGGTCTAATGTATAATCTACTATCAGGTAGTCAGTGGATTAGGCAGGGAAATACCCTCACCAAATGGAAGAGCCATCCGAGGAGCTATACAAACAGATGCTGCTATTAATGCTGGTAAATTTCAACTTCCTTGCAAATTTATTTTTACATTTCCGTAGACAGTAGGAAAGACATGATAGAAACGCAAAGAACCTAATGGATCTAAATACCTTCTGTTCAATCCATCATTGCATTTTTGTATAGCCTCTGTAGCAATTCTTCAATTTGAGTGATGTGAAGATAACTCTGTTATCAAATGAACAATCCTTTAGCAAACAGCTGCAGAATTAACATATACGAGTTGCATTTCACTAACTAGTGGCAGCAGTTATTATCAATGTAGGAAAATGATTGTTCAAGATCATGCCAGAAATACTATGCTCTATCATTTGAAGTTCTGTTAGGCTAGCATTCTTTTGAAGAAATTCAGAAGCTAGAAGTCTTAGGTTTTGATGCATAGAAATTTCTGCAGGAAATTCAGGCGGCCCCTTGATTGATTCACATGGTCATGTTATTGGGGTTAATACGGCCACTTTCACTCGCAAAGGTAAAGCTTTATTTTATTTTATTATTATTATTTTTTTATGTATTTTACGGAATTATAGATTTTCTGCAACTGTGCAAGAGATGAAACCCTGCAATCATTACCATCACGTTTGCCCTAGCCTCGATACTAAATTTTAAACTTTCTGCATGCAATTGGAGAAAAGAAAGAGTCTTGTAGATTTTTTTATCGTCTGGTGTTATGACTACTATATGAGCAGAGCACATTCATAGTGTTGCTTTTAGATTGAGAGCCATAAGTGTTTGGAGATTGAAAATTCTTCTAATTTTTTCACCCAGATATTAATAAGGAAAGGGAAACAAGGAAAAACCAAAGGAAGCTATCGATACATTTTGAAGTTTTAATTGCACTTCATTTCCATTGTGATGCAGGGACAGGAGTATCCTCTGGTGTCAACTTTGCCATTCCAATTGACACTGTTGTGCGGACTATTCCAAACCTTATTGTTTTCGGAACACCTTACAGTGCCAGGTATTAGTTACTTTGGTCACTCAGATTGACCATATGCTTCTGTTGGCACTCATCCTATGATTAAAGGTGATTTTCGATGAATAGAACTGGGGACAAGGTCAATGTTTGACATGAAGAAGGGTAAGAAATGAAGGAAACATTGATGTTCAACTCTTTGTACTTTTTCTCAAGCTTTCTGTTCTTGGGTGCATCATAGATAAGATATTAGCGCGAACTGTATAATCAAGTCTTGTTTTTGGTACTAAGCATTTGATGTTGTCCATTCTGGACTTTGTATAAATTTAGTAATTGGATGCGAAAATATGAGGATGAATTTGGTTCTAGATACTGTGTAAAAGACGGGAAAAAAGAAACTAATTCAGTTGATGCTACTATGTTAGGTTCTCTTTTGCTGATACAGAGTTTTCTTCTTCTACGGAAGCTATTATATATATATATATATATATATATATATATATATAGGTAAATGAGTTAATCTGGAATGGTGAATGGATTTTTGTGAGGATAGCTCTGCAGCAAAGGAATCATTGTCATAGTCCGACTCATCTATTTCATGCTAATTTTAACAGTAATAGATTTCCAACTTTTGCAGGCCTTGCTTTAGTTTTCTCTTTAATTTTATTTTTCATTTTATGTGACTATGTCAACTTTTTTTTCTCCTTTTTCTTCCCCCTAAGAAAAGAACACAACCCTCTTGAGGCTTTCAAAAGATATCAAATTTTATAGAGAGATGATGCAAGATTTATAATAATTGGAATATGATATTATGCTGGAGTGAAGGTAAACATGCTCCATGTGGATTAATATGCAGTCTGTATAGAGTCATGAGTATTCATCAGTATATTCAAGTATAACCAGAGAACCACATATGGGTGTTCCTGTGTGTATCAAGATCGGGATTGATCTCCGAACAGGGTTCATGTCCAAAACCAGCTGACTTCTCTGAGAATTCCTGAGATCTTCCGCAAGTACTTGTATTATTGAAGCACCACAACAGAGGATCAACAATCAAAAGCTCCTCCATGTTAGGATAATGTTACGAGGTAAACGGAGGTTTTTATAGGTCGGCTGTGGTTGAAGAAGATGGCGGGCTGTGGTTGATGAAGATGCATCCGCTTAGAGTGGCCGTTGTATGTGTTATTTTTTTAGCCAGCATTTCAATGAATGTAAAGTAAAACAAACTCAACGACTCAAATGATATGCAAAAGAACTGTTTTTAAACAAACTTTTTACAATTGCAATCAAAATCAATAAAATGGGTCTTTTTTCAAACTGTATAACTTGATAAGTAGGATCCAATCTTTTCAGTAACAAACAAAAATATAGATGGATAAGAGTTCTCATCCTCGTCCGACCATAATGTAGACATATCATTTCAACGTACTAAACAGGATAAACAACCCCATTGTTAGCACAAGATAAAAAATTCCATTGTCACTATTCTGTTTTCTTTCTCAAAAAAGTAGTTTCATTATGCTAAAAAGATTTCAAGCACAATGTTGTTGGTAGCTACACTGTTTTTACTCTTCCTGAAGCAATAACACTTACAAGTACGTATATAATTTGAGAACAATAACTGGATAATAGTGAATCAGGGAGGTGTCTTAATTGATTCAGTTGGTAACTGATACTGCTGGTAGTCCTGAAGTGACAGCAGTGACAATTGCTCTTCAATGGAGCAATCCACGTTACAAGATGTCCGGCAAGAGCGAGGGATGAGAATGAGACCAAGGCCCCGCTGTTCCATTGGAGAAGGAGAGGAGCGTCGCATGCTCCGGTACTCTACTGCATCTTGGAGAATGATGTTCCCTTGCTTATCCATGCAGTAGAACATGCCTAAGAAGAACCGACCGTCATTGACCCCCACCAGCATCCGGCGAAATAGCAAATTCCTGACCCGCGCTACAACATTTGAGTTGTTTGTGTCAGACCACTCTGAGCTTCCCACCTCATTTAAGGTTGTCTCTGCTTGTTTTTCGGTGTCCATGTGGTTAAAATGATGACAACCAAGCCAATGAACTAAATATTTAGGATTGCTGTTATTTGCAGACTCAAAAATGCAAACAGAAAATCAACCACCTCTACCCTATGACCGGAAGCACAAACGAAAGCCTTCCTACAGC
Organism: Cornus kousa; assembly: GCA_025631255.1. NCBI lineage: Eukaryota > Viridiplantae > Streptophyta > Magnoliopsida > Cornales > Cornaceae > Cornus > Cornus kousa. The sequence continues at coordinate 1,331,452 of JAOTQH010000060.1, read as the reverse complement.
TGGCAACTACTCTTCTGTAGAAAATTACATAAACAATTCTTCAGCATTCAAGGGCAGATATCAAAGAAAGAAAAAGAAAGTACTGCAAAAGTATTGAGAGGTAGCTTTATTTATTATATAAAAACATAGAAAATAAATTCCTACACCAAATTTCCAAACTTCTGGTTGAAAAAAAAAAAAAAAAAAATCTTATTCGTGGTGCTAGGAGGCCAAATGCCCACACGTGTATGCTGCGTGTGCGCCTGAGAGAGAGAGAGAGACCAAATTCCATCAAACATACCTAAATTAATGAGGAGCACTAAAACATATTTTTCTTAAAAATCGTGCACCTACCGTAATAGCATAACCACCATGACCTAAGCCATAGTTATCTGTAACACTGTTACATTGACACGAGCAGGGATATGAAATCAGTTTAAATAGCATCAAACCACGTAAAAATAATATCATATGTGCCCAAAATTCAACAAACAGAAGCCCCAGCAAACCAAAAAATACCAGCACCTACCCGCAGAAAACAAATTGAATAAGCCAATGAAATGCCTACCCTCTTTGACTCATTAGCTGAAAACATAGTGCAACTATAACACAAAGTCAATGCTGCAGGGACCCCAGTTGAAGCAGTCATTTTGACATGGAGGATCTTAGAGGGAGCCAAGTGTGAAGTTGCTCTTTTTTACCCAACATAGGTTTCATTTAGTAGAAGTTTCATGGTTTGAAATATTAACAAATTTAAATTTAATCCTTTAATAGGTATATTCTCAGCATCAATTAGTGAATACACTGAAAGGTTTATTTGGATTTTGACATGCATATGGGACTCAAGAAAAATATATCAATTTTCTTTTAAACTTTACTACTGCAGTTCTATTTCCTTTTAATCCTTGTTAATCACACCCTTGGGTATGGGGTGTGACAAATTTAAAAACAGTGGGACTCTCTTTTTAAGGGGATATTATTTTTATACAACAAGAGCATTAAGGTGGTGACTTAAATTATCACAACATTATTGATTAAGAAGATAACAACAATCAGATTACAACCAGTAAAATGAATGCTGCAGAGTTCTTATGCAGAGAAACTAAATAAACCTAGCCCTCGTGGAGCTTCTCAAACTTGGTATAATCCGGTTAGCCATCAAATGCACTAGATAAGTTGATATCAATTTATTATGTCTACAACACCAAATATTTCTCAAGGAACACCTCACAGTTCCACCTCAATTCCACGTCTGTTGTCACAGTATCAAAGTTCTCACCAATTTTTTGTGTCCTAGTTTTCTTGAAGGGATTGACACCTGTCCTACAGAGCACTGAAGATATTAAGTGTTAACTATCTTTCAACTAAGTTAGCATTCGAAGACTCTAATTTAATGCCCTTTTGGACCTATGATGTAGATCCAAATTTCTACACAAGGCAGCATTTGTGGTTCAGCCAGATGAAAGTTAGAAGTCTCTTCTTTAGATTCCTTTACCAGGCTAGACAAATGTCAAAAACCGAAGCATCCTAATATTATAGTCCCTTTGATCACTGTTGGCATTTTCAGAATCGACCAAATCATTCTAGGAGAGGGTTTATAAAATTCTTCTTCTCAAATATTACTGAGGAGCTAAAGAGGTAATATAAGTTCTTGTGAAAAGGATGCTCTTATCGTGTGAAAAGAATAATTCATATTCCTCTATTTGATGTGGATTCATCCAAATTTCCATTCATCGGAGAGGAAGTTAACTGCTTGCTAGCCCCACCCCGCTATATATATATGTTCAGCTAATTATCATCACAAAGCTCAATGATATTGCAATGACAACTTTCAGTCATACAAATGTTAATAAAGCAACAATTAGAAAGAAGATGACTTTTTGGGATTTCTAAAGTTAACTAAAACAATATAAATCATTTAAAAAAAAAACTCACTAGTTCAGTAGAATGTTTATTTGCTAACAAATATATGTATATATTTATTCATCACCTGATATTTCACCAGATCCGTTAGCGAAAGCATTGAATCAGAACCATAATAAACTGAATTGAGTGGGTGAGAATTGACTGATGAATTTGATTGAAAGGGGGCAAATGAATGACGAGCTTAACCTTCTTCACTTTGCGCTGGTCGTCATCGTCTTCGCCACCGTCAATAAACTCTTGCACTTTATGTCGAGTTTAGGGTTCCGGCGATTGGATCGACCGCTTGGGTTGATAAAATTAGGTTTCGAAGAGATTAGAACACACCCTTGTTGAATGGGAATGCGTTTTTGGAGGCCGTCGTCCTCTTTTCTTCTCACAATGACATACTAGTACGGCAGATAGACATTAAGAAGAGGGAAGTGTTTTCGAGGGTAGATAGGCAAAGGCGAAAAAAACAAAAATAAAACTAAAATTGCGTGGAAGAGAGAAATTATATATAGAAAGAGAGTGAAATTAGGGTTTCAGACAGTAGAATTTACCTTGACGAGAAGATTCTCCAATGGCAAGTTGCTGCGTAGAGAGAAAAGGCAAAAACTCGTGGACTAGTCGCCGGCGAGTCGGCAAGCGATTTGGAGGAGCGAGATGGAAGGGAAAGTCGCAGAGATGAGAGAGAAGCGGAGAAGCGGAGAGTACTCTGTTATGTCCGAGAGCGGCTTCCCTTTTTTTTTAAGTGCACAGTATCCTCCGCATGTTCTCTGTGTTTTCAGAAATTCCCAAAACAGCTTTTTATTGTTCTCTAAAAAGTGTACCTATCAGTTTTCAGTTTTTGAAAAACACTTCCAAGCAGTCCCAATTTGTAGTTTTGGTTTTTTGGTCATTATGAAAACAGAAATTTGTTTTTATAGTGACAATCCAAGCAGGAGCCTTACTCTTTAAAAAGTTTGGACTGAGCGGGCGTGCTTGCTTTACTAAGTCCATTTTTGGGGGCCTCTCTAGCTCCATGTGTACAATTTTGAACTATAAACTGTCTAGAAAGTGGAAATGTTTTATATATATCTTTCCATTTCTATTAGAGTCCTAAAATTTTGGTTCCTCGCTGCCGTCGAGGTGTCTCTGTAGAGAGAGTGTCTCGTTTCATCGAGATTTCTGGTGTTTTGCGTTTATTGCGATTTGTACGTTTCTTGTGTGTGAATCTTGTGGGCTTCGTGCTCACCCGGTGTTGGTGGTTTGCTCTGTTTCTCGTGTTATGGCGTTGATCTGCAGTTATTCTCGCTTTCGTTTTTCGATCGCTAACTTTACCATCTTTGTGTGGATATGGTGGTGTGTTCTCCCGTTGCTCAGTTTTCTGTTCTCTTTTCTTTCAGTTTTTGATTATTGGTTCTCTACTGTGGGTGACTTGGTACTGCATACTCGGTTGTTGGAGGGGCTTTGGGGGATCAATGGTGGCTTTCTTTGTTGGTCGTATTTGGGTTTGCTTTGGGTTGGGAAGGGCTTTCTTTTGATCTTATCTAGGGAGTTCCTTGGGCGCTTATTGGACTTGTTAACTGTCTAGGTCCGCAGGGTGTCACCAGAATGTTACCGACTGACCTGGGTTTTACCATTGTTTGGCGGCCGGTTATTGGTTGGATTTCTTTCGTTGTAGCTGTTATGTTTTGGTTGGGCAATTGCGTGGTGGTGGTGGATTCCGGTATGTTTGCCGTGGCCGTTGGTGCGCCGGTGTTTTGTGTATGGTTTGTGTTGGGGTTTGCTTTTTTGTGTTTTTCAGAGCTCGGATGTTTACTGGTGGATCTGTTTGGTTGAGTCTTGTGGAAGCTATCCTGGTGGATGTCCATCGCACGGGGTTTTGCCTGTTCTGTGTTGGCCGAATTTTGCTATTCGCGGGGATTCGGCGGGCATGATCGGCGAGTTTCGGATGATTCGGCTACGGGCGCTAAATCCTGTTTGGCTGGGGGCCGATTTGAGGACGTCATCCATGACCGTGTTTTCTAGATATTTTTGAAACCATTGGTTGCGTGTGTAGAAGTTCTGTTTGTACCTCTGTTCCCTCGTGGTCTGTGTTAGGGATAGCTTTTGTACTGCTCTGTCAGATGTGTTTGCATGATGTTATTACTGTAGCTATTTTCCTACGGTGGGGCCAGCTTCTTGACTTTTCTAATGTTTTTTCTAAGAAGGTGCTCTACTTTGGAGGTCTGAGATGCACTGTGCAGCAGCCTTTCTCTTGCCCAAGTGTTGTCACATGCATGGTTATGCTTGCTTGGCATAGTAGTAAGCACGTTTTTGGTACGGTTCATGGCGGTGCCTACTCTGGAGCAATTCTGGACCTCTCTTATTTATCTTTTCTTTTGAGACGTGTCTGGCTGTTTGGTGGTCCTGTTGGAGGTTTTAGTTTTGCTTGGTTAGTTATGTGTCCTCCTGTATCCTTTGGGTTTGGCTTATGTCTTTTTATTGGTCCTGATCGTTTGTTTTGTCGGGCTGCTTGTTTATCTATTATTAATACCTTTCCTTTAATTCTCAAGAATGTGATCTTGACTATAAGGGATATTAGTTTGTTGGTTATGGGATGTTGCAGTTTCATATATTTTGATCTATAGCCTTGGTCCATCTTTTCATATATGTAGATGCCGTATGGCGTTTCTTTAGTTTTTTTGCCAGGGGAAAAAAAAAAAAAAAAAAAGCGGAAATGTTTTCTTTTATCCCCAAAGTCGGTTCTCTTTTATTTTTCTTCATTTTCTATATTATAAAGAAAAAAATAAAAAGAAAATGATTTTCGCCTATTTAAAAAAACACACTAAATTCTCTATAATTCCATTTATCCCGAGTAACAACTCTCTCCCACTCACGCACTAGCTTCTAAACAAACACATACTAGCTTTCTTTATTTATATTATATATACAGGGTTATACTTCTTTTCCGCTAATATATTACTTTACCCTAAAACCATCTCCAATGTAAAATGCCATTTTTGCATGCCTAATCTATATTCTGAGAGGAGCTAAAGTGAACAATTCTGCTCCAATGGTGCATTTCATCCACAATGCTATTTTTTGACACAACAATCATTATTTTTCAACTACCATTCCCAACTACCAACTTTCAACAACTATTTA
>JAOTQH010000060.1:1282103-1300000 GCA_025631255.1 Cornus kousa | reverse complement strand
TATATATATATATATATATATATATAATTTCTATTTCATTTTTTTCTTGGAGATTTAGATGCGATCTCATGTAAGAAATTAATTACTTTTTTGAATCTGGAATTCATTCTATTACTTGAGCATATTGAAATTTTCGTAGGAAAAAAAAAAAAAAAAAATTGGTAGATGCACTGGTTTTTGGTTCTTAGCTGCCTTATATAAAAAATTCTCTAGTTGCAGATGTAGAAATATGTTCTCTTATACACATCTCTGTTTTTTTTGTTGAAGTCGATGCATCTTCTTTATGCATAAAGGCACAGTTGGGGAAGCAAATTTGGAGGGTGTACATAAATGAGCCCGAACCGAGCCGAGCCCGAGCTTCATGAAACTCAACCGAGCCCGAGCCCGAGCCCTGCGTAGCCAAGCTCGCCCGAGCCCGAGCCGAGCCCGAGCACCCCTTCAAAGATGACGAGCCGAGCCCGAACAACCCAAAGCTCGGCTCGGCTCGGCTCATTTGCAGCCCTACCTATTTTATATATTTGGCATGAATTGGTGTAACAATTTTGTCTAAGTAATCGGCATAAATATCATTACTCTTATGAATATTATCCGGACTAAGAAGGTCACATAGAGATTATATAGTGATTAGCGGATTACACCTCTATATAATATTTCCTTCATAAATCATAAAAAATAAATATAAATATGTGAAAATAGTATAAAATATTACTAAAAGTAAATATAAAAAATATATGATATATAGTCCTATGTGATTTTTTCAAAAAGAAATTATATAAAAAATAAATTTAATAATAGACCATTATCAAAATAAACTATGGTCTTTGTGTTTCAGTAATATCTCTTATACGGTAATTAATATGCAAAAAAAAAAATAAAAAAAAAATAAAAAAAATAAAAATAAAAATTAGCCAAGATCAAATGATCCCGCCCCATATAATATTTTCTCAAGCAGTGACACTCCCATAGTATCTAATAGAATAGGATTTATAGGAACACATTCCTTCTTGTACTATGTAGACAATGGACAAAAATTCAACTACATGTTTTTGTTTTGTGATTTGTACTATCTAGTTTATTTAACTATTTATCTGTACCTGGAGTACCAGCGATTGCTCTCCATGGAATTATTACATATAGAATACTAGTTAAGGATCTGATTGGATACTAGTAAATTCGAAGGTATTTGTAATTTACTTCACCAACCTTCTGTTTTGAAGTTTGTCCCATATCAAATTCTGAACAAAAAAAATAATTAAATATAAATTAATGGGTATGCAGTATCACTCAATAACTTAAATTTGTGAATAAATGAATAAGAAAAATTATTAAATGATCCTAAATCATTCACACTTGGTAAAACAATTAAATATATACTCCTCTCCATTTCAACAAGAGAACTTGGAAAGACAAAAAAAATTAATAAAATAAAAAAAAAAAATAGATTTTTTAAAAGGAAATTAAAGGAATCTAAAGACTAAAAGAGAAAGAAAAAAAAATTACAAAAGTTAAGAGATAATTTTAGAAATTTAAAAATTTTGGGGGAAATTATATAGAATTTTTTTTCTAGATATGGAAGAAAAAAAAATTACCATATATGTTTAGATGGTGGGCCAAGTTAGTTGGGCTTGTGCCCCCTCTGGGCCTTAACTAACTCTGACCCTGGACACATGTTTGGGGAACAATTGATTTCGTTTCTGGATACAAATAGTAAAGTTTGCTCCATTGTGAAACAATTTTTTCTTATGCGAAAGTAACTACAAAAATGTCATGCACTAAACTAGACTTTCTGTAATTCTTAAAATTTCTTTTGTAATGTGGCTTATGGCAATTAAAGTCTGCAAATTCACTAAGCACATGTTATCCATTAACTCACTTGTGATGCATTATATAAAGTAAGTTGAGGTTTTTGGTGGGGGTATGCATGCCCTATATATATGTAATTTAGAAAGGGCATAAAAGGACATGAAATATTTTCTTCGGAAAAGATTTTATTTTTTTAGGTAAAATATTATTTTTATTTTTACTTATTCGTGTTTTATAGAAGTCTTAGACTCTTGGTCAAGGTTGAGGACTTGAGGTCGAGTCCATCGAACAGAACATGTAAAATAAATTATTAAAAGTTGATGAGTAAATTATTTTTGTTATGTTTTAATATTTTTTTTCTTTGTAAATATTTTACAACAACCAAACACCAAAAAAATAAAAAATAAAAATATTTTCTAAATTTTTTTTTACATCCAACCAAAGCCATAATAATATTTTAATGAGAAATTATTATCCATAGCCAGCAATAATAATAATAATAATAATAATAATAAATTGCAAAAATCATTTGTGCCGGTCGATATCACATTCAAGTTTATCTCAAGTATTTCTTTGTTCAAAATCCCTCACTATCCCAAACACCATAACCAAAACATTTTCTTCACATTTATTCCAACCAGTGGGTACTTTCTTACATTTTCATGGCAACTAAAATATTTAAATATTTTGATTCTACTTAAAAATAACAATAACAATTAAAAAATGTTGAATGTTTTATTTTCCTTCTAGAAAGAAAGAAACTCATCTCATATGATGACTCCCTATCACCTAAATTTCACAACTATGATATGGTCAGGCAAATAATTTGTGTTTGAATAAAAGTTGTTACACATCTGTCATGAATCTCATGAATTTTCTTTTTAACATGGTTGCTGTCTATAAATTAAGCTAAACAATAAATTTAATTCTATTATTAAGAATACGGTTAATTATTTATTGAAATATGGAATTTTTTTTTTGTCCTATATTAGATAAATTGAAATATTAGAGGAAATTAAATAAATTGATTTTACGAGTTTACATGCTTCTTAATCTAATTTCAGAATGATGTTAAAGTAAATCGAGAGGTATAAAACAACGCAAAGAGTAAATAAAACTACAGAAAGCACTCCCTATATTTCCCTATATTTGGAAAGATATTTTCATACCCTTCACACAATCTATCTATTAGCACTCTCACTATTGGGGTGACCTTCAGTTTGATTTCAACTGGAATAGGTACTCCGTAAAAATCTTTAAGTTCCACTTCTTTTGCTAAAAGTAGAAATAAAGTGAGTGTGTTAATGGTGTATTTTTTATTCAAGCTAAAAGCAAAGAAATAAAGTGTGTTAATGGTGTTTTTTTTTTTTTTTTAAATAAATAAAACTATTACCAAAACACTTAACACTCTTTTATACACATTTTCTTCAAGTGGGCTGGTTGAGAATTGGAGCATACCACATTATTTGCATTCGTACTCAATCAGAAAACACTTATTTAAATAAAACATATTTCATTGAATAGTATATTTTAATTGAATGTGCATCTACGACACTTCCTTCACTTGGGCTCAATTGGACTATCATTTTGATTAATTGACACTTGGAAGCAGCTAGTACAACTGCATTGACATTTTATCAAAATTTACACACACATATACACACACACACATGTAGATAAAATGCAATAATTGTAGAATGAAGATTAGAGGGTGAAAGAGGGTCCTGGCTTCTATTCCTTCTCTCGTCAAAACCCACAATCACCTCGATGCCAGCAACTACTACCCATCTACCCGTCTCTAACAAATTTACTGGTGAAGTCATTGACAAAATAAATAAATAATTTTAAGACTATTTTATGTATTCCATGTTTATAAATTAATTTTCACATTCATGTCTTTTAAGCACAGCACAGGGGTTTCAGAAAACTATTACAATACCAATGATTATGAATTAATGAAGTTCTTCAAATTAACTCACCAAATTCAAACTCTGCATATGACCAGCAAACCTTTGACACAAATTCAAAACCTACAACAATTAATAGCCAAACACAAAATACTAAAAGAAAAATTACATAAATAAAAATTGTAGTTAAAATAAAAACACTGATCCTGATTTTTCAGGATGTTGCTCTATTCAACTTCGAAGTGCTCTTTAATTTATCAAATTTTACACTCGATAAGATGACCTAATTTTAATCATTTTATTAGGTCCATTCCCGCTCTTCACCTCATAGACAAGAATTTGCAATAACATCCACTTCGTTGGTTTTGTCCACCAAAACCTTTTGGTCTTTAACTTCTCCTCTCCTCCCCAAATCTGTTCAATATAAGACACACAACAATATGAGCATATCAAATAACTCTTTCAGAATATATATATAACATGACTTGTCAGGATAAAAACATCCAAATTCAATTCATTGATTTGCTCACACCCATTCAACCTAATATTTTGTCTAATGAGAGCTTTGATGAGGTCTCAGCAAGATAAGTATTATTACAAAACCGATTCATATAAAATTATGCAGACTAGAATAAGGTCTTAGGCTCTTAGCAATACAAGTATTACTACAAAACAGTTTCATAGGAATTTATGCAGTCTAGAATGATTGTTATAATAAGAAAAAAGGTAAAATAACAAAGAAATTTTGAAAAAGACAAAATTTGTTCAACAGATACTATCTAAAAGCCTAAACTAAGGACCCTGTAAGATCATCGAACCTCCAACTTCTAAAGCTCACTAAGGATCTTTGGGGCAGCATTTTCGGCCTTTGCAATTTAGCGACCTTAAGATATATACAATAGTCTTAAGTTCATGAAAGCAATTAATAAAGAATTCAAAGCTAGGCGTAAAACGAAAAGAAAGGCACAAGCCCTTTGCACCATGCTGACATAAGAATTCAAAGCTTGGTATGGTGACTATGGCATATCAGATAGATAAATAATGGACCTAAATGTCTCCTCTTAATTCAAATCATACATAGAAGCAGCCAAATAGATAGACCTTATATCCTACTATGAAGATTTCTGGGGATCGAAGCTTACATTTTTATGTAATTTACTCACACAAAAGCTGCATCTACAGTATGTTAGCACCAATTTATTTATTTATATATTTTTTTTACACAACTTTCCTTTTTCTTATAAATCTACAACCACAAACTTAGACATCTCTAACATGTAGATTAAAATGCTAACACCAACACATAAAAGAAAGGAAAATTCCCATACAGAAAAATACACTGAAATTAAAGCACCTGCGGTACTGCAACAGTGGCTCTATATAAGGGAACGATCAAATATGGTTCCTAGTTGGGAATAGATGCAATTGCATCTTGTTTGACAGCAGAAGGTTTCAGCATCCAGACTGGAAAAAAGGAACAAATTTGCAAATTGCCCTCGCTGTGACAGTAATTGGTAAGTCATAACTTATTTCTGGTAGCATGGGCCATTATACTCAATAAAGCGCTTCATAAATGGGAATTGAATGCATATTTATCTACTTGAATTCATAAAACGAGAATTGACTACAATGTGAAAATCAATAATAACATACACGGAAGCAACAAGAAAGCACAAAGAAAAGCAAGAAGTGAACACAAATAATACCAACCCAGCTTTACAATGCATAGTTGTATATACACAGATAACGCATAAATATGCTCCTATGCAAGTGTATATACACAAATTTGGCAGGTAAAGTCCTGATCAGCTTGGCTTAGCAGACCACAACTTCAAAATTTTGTAGGTAAGTCACTTTTTTAACAAATTGGTATTATTTTACTTTATAAAACATATTACTAGTTTTTACGACAATCAGGCGCCGAAAATATTTAACATCAAACGGAGCCTATAAGGTAAAATGGGAGGAACAAACCTTTTCATATATTAAGCTATATAGTACTCATGTTCTGTTTGACATCCAACTTAGTACTGTGTTTGGTTATGTCCTTTACTTGTTTAGAACTGGTTAGTCTTATTTAGATTATAAAGTTATTCTATGAATAACAAGAAGGTGCTTCTGGTCAGATCAATTGGATAAAATGAATTGAGCAACAATGCAATAGATATCCTTCTCAAGAATATATTTTATAACAAAACAGCAAAAGGTTTAATTTCTTCCGCATGACATTCTATTAAAAACTAGTTACTACGCAAACATTTTTGGCGCAGAATGATATTAAATCAATGAACATTGATAGTAAAAGATAAAGCAACATGGAAACAATAGCACTCACCTCATATACATTGCAAAATTGAAGTCAAGATCGGCAAAAATTACTGCTAGAAAGATAATAAATTATTCCTTCAAATTGTTCAACTTCTTCCCTCTGACCATACTTGAAGACTTAAAATTAATCTTGCGCTTCCGGGTTTCTGATTCTACACGCTCCTTCAGTTTTTTCAAAGCTGACACATTGAAAACAACAAGGCTTATCATTGGCACAACATCTTTAATTAACACTTATGGAAACGTAAGGTACAAATGACGCAAGTATAAGGATCTCGCGCAAGAATTGCACAGGAAAAGAAGATCTTCATTCAACAATATAACTCTAAAAACATTTAAAGGTTTTCAAACATTTAAAAGTCAATGCACTAAGTTGGTATTTCCAAACAGCTTTGCTCGATTTGGCTGTTATCAGATTTTCTGTAACAAGTTAGTCATGCCATCAGTTCAAAATTTTGAGAGGAGAAGCCCAAATCAATTATCTGGATTGTCCATCCATTCATATGGAATGTGAGAAATTCAAGACAAATAGGTTGAATGATCTATAGACAGTCCATAATATTTAAGGTAATTCTAATTCTGTTGTGAAGTGATTAATGATCAGGTCTCTCATCTCCAGGGGCTATGCACATTTCTTGAGGGAGACGCCCGATTTATTCTTCAATCTTCAAGTGGTTAAACTACCATGCAGTCCTTCAGAACAAATTTTCACCTTTCTTTCAGTTCTTTCAGGGGGCCTCTGGTTTTGAAATATAATTGTTATAAATTAATTTTTTTTATTCTTGTTGTGGCATTTGAGTTTTTCTTTTTATCATTTTAGCTTCTATAATTTATTATCCATTCTTTTCATTGTTTTTCTTTCTGTTCTTAATAATATTCTCTTGTTTCTATTTATCAAAACTAAATTTTTGAACATCCATTTCAGTTGTCAAATCTAAAAGCATTTCCAAGTAAAAACAATTGAAGCCATGAATAATTTTACTCCCTCTAGTCCACAAAAAAAAATAAAGAAATTACCAGAGGTATATACAGGACGAAGTGGTTCTATTGAATCTGAAGGAACAGAGTGAACAGGACAAGAGTTATTGTCAGCTTTCCGTAACAGCTTCTCGAATCTCTTAACCTGAAACAGGTGAAAAGAATGGATAAATTGCCCATTTTATCTTGAAGTTAAATATAAAGAGGATAACTCATAACATTGAGACAAAACTTAAACAGCTTCTATTTCTACTCTTACTAAAAAGTTTCATTTTATCAAAGTGTTGATAGTAAATAGCATAATTGCATCATTAGTTTGTTATCTACTTAAAGGGCTGATGTGCATGCAAATATGACCTACTAATTGATCTAGATGTCACTACGAATGAAGGACTATGAAGCAATCAAGGGAGATAAAATGTTTAATCTGTAGTATTTATGATATAAAAAAGTTTTAAAGATGGGAATTGAAGTGATAAAATGTTAATATACAATCTGGTAACAAACCTCATCTTTACGCAACAGAGTAAAGCAACGACCAGTCTGCCCCGCTCTTGCAGTCCTACCAGCCCGATGAACAAATGTCTTAATATATGCAGGCATATCATAGTTAATAACATTTCTCACCCCTTCAACATCCATTCCTCGAGTCATTGCATCAGAGGAGACAAGTACTTGTATTTCTCCAGATCGGAATGCCTTCAGTATCTTGCTGCAGGGAAAAAAATTCAGCATCATAGAAGTCCAATCCAATCAAAGTAATTTATAATCAACCTAAAAAAAATTCTGCTGGCAAATTAAAATTGTCAATTGGAATTAAAGCAACAGATGAAATTTTATAAAAAAAAAACAGAAAACCAGTATTTCAAAATCATTTTTACCCATACAGGCAGGACCAACATTTGTGATGGCCTTTTCAAATTTTACCTCCAGTTTGTCATGATACAAAAAAATGAAGCATTCCCATTACAGCATAATCAAAATGCTTTATGATACATGTAATTCTTGTGTTTTTTCTCCCTTACTTAGCCGGTTTCTCTTAACAAACAGAAACAAAAGTCGACTCCCGTGGAGACAATATATATCATTTACTTCCCCAGTCCCAATGACATCTTCTATTACAAGGATGGAAGTAATTCAAAGTCAATGGGGCCACATTAAAAGCCCATTTGAAGACCTTTCATCTTCCATTAGTAAGCAAATGAATCGAAGATGTGATATTCACTCCACAAAAGCACTCTTGAACTCCACTTGATGTTCTTAAAAAAAAAACAACAACAACAACAAGAAGTGGGGTGCAATAATAAATTTGTGTACTGTGAATATCATTTCCCCTAAAATAAAAGAAACACCAAAGCACCTCTCAAAAGAATTCTTCTGTACCAAAAATTCAAAATACTCTGTCCATCCAAAAGACAGTTTCCTTTCTTGTATACAAAGATACAATAAAATTCCCAGTAAGAACAAACCAAATTTCTTGTGTCTAGTTTGTAGATTAAGTGCTTGCAGAAATTACAGATTTCATAGCCACTGGCAGCTAATAAAACGTACAGCTGCCCATATAATTTGTTTGTCGGAAAATCCAACTGTACGGAAACATTTCTAGCATCAGATCCCATGTTTTCTTTAAAGAGAGATACAAATTAAAAAATATAGAATCCATTTTGCCCTGTGGCTTTGACTATCCTACATTATTGTAAACAAGAATGCATGATATCAGGACATGGATTTCATCTTATCTGATTAAATAAATAAATAGGAACTGCAATAAGAATTATCAATTACCTCCTTACTGACTGACGTTGAAGACCAGAATACTCCTTAATCTTGATTTGCAAATCGCCAAAAAATTTTAGCAAGGTACATAGTCTATGAGTTGACTCCACGGATGACGTGAACACAATGCTCTTTTCCCCTTGCAATGTTAGTAAAAGGGCTACCAAATACAGGGGCTTTTGATTTGATTCATAAAGCTGCACAGAAGATGGTGGCAAGAATGAATATTAAACATCAATGCATTAGTTTCTCTGGGATGGATATCTATTTTTGCACTAAAGAGCATACATCAATCAGATAAAATCATCTAATGTCAAGTTGGCATGTTGAGAAAACAGCATAAACAAAAGGTGACAACTCTCCATGTGGCTCAACCAGATAATCCTAAAACCCTAAAAAAGAGAGAGAGAAGGGAGAAGGAGCAGAAAAGGCGCATGTCAAAATCAACTCATCCATATGTCAACTTGTGCACTGATTTACCTTCATTCCAAAATTATAATTATTGGCATTGCAAATAGATTGCAGAAGAAGACAACTAAATGATGTACACCCTTGAAGGAAATAACCTAGAACCATGAATGTCTGAAGCCAACCCCTTGAGGATCAACGGTATTTCTCCTCTCTCTCTCTCTCTCTCTCTCTCTCTCACACACACACACACAGAGTCACTCTCTGAGACACGCACACACCCAAAAGTTAGCCTTGACATCCATCTAGCCTAATCTACCCAAGATTCTCAACATACCACATCTAATACCCCCATAATCCTAACCATCACTTTGAACCTATGAAACTTAGTTTGTGGTAGGAAATGGAAAAAATAAATCAAAACCATGAAATAATGAAGTTTTTTAATGCCTTAAAGTGGAAATGGAATCTAAAAAATTATAAGTCCAAAGTAAATAAGACATAGGGACACCCATTTTGTCCCAATTGAGACTTACGTACTCAACTTCCATCCTCAAAGTTGGAGGAGAAGCCACCAAAACTGATAGTAAATCCATGCCCTACAGCTTAACGTACAAATCCATATTAATCATTCAGATGAATCTAAAGTAAAATGTTATTTTTGGCCAACAAAATTTTGAGATTTTTTCACACCAAATTCAAGTTTTTAACTAGCATTTAAGAATGCAAGTAATCTTGTCTCTCTTCAGACAACCTTCACAGTTTTTTTGTAATAAACATGAATGTTCCACTTCCAATGGATTTATGTAAGCATCAAAATTGGTACCAAAATAGGGATTCAAGATTTTGTCAAGTAAAAATATTATATCTTCTCAAGGAACAGAAAGAAACAGTTCATCCAACTTAGGTTGTACATGTCGAAACATTTCATTTGGATCTCAACCTATACCAACATTTTTCATAATTTATTTTTTGATCCTTATCAAAAAAATAATAATCATAATTTAGTTTTTGAAGAATTCCTGCCTTTTTTCAACTAAAAACCTTCAAAAAATTTACAATGTTCTCTACTATTTCAACATGATTAGAACCAAATAAAAGAGTCTGCTCTGAAACATAACATAACTGACATTTCGACACCTAACACATTAATTAAATAAACCAAATATACACCGGTAGACGTGAGTGAAATATTGGAAAAGGCAAAGTTGATAGCAGAAGGAGACAATTGTCGAAGTTTGAAAGATAACTTTTGGTACAGCTGGTACCTCTGCCATTTCTTTGTTTCTTACATCCAATAAATGACTTGCCCACATGAAAAATAATGACCATATTATCTCTCAGCCAAATTATGAATGCAATAAAGAGCACAACGTAACAACCAATACAAATTGAAACAGATTAAAGAGAAGTATTTTACATAGTTCGGTGTACTTAATAAAACGTTTTCATGGTCATACCAACTTGAAGGATTGTAGTTGTTCAGGTAACTGATAACGCCTTTGCCCAGTTGTCAAGAATAAAGGGTGATGCAGCTCTAGCTGGGCAAGCTTGCCCGGATCTTGGGTTAGTGTGGCAGATAGAACCATCTTCACAAGTCTAGGGTGAGATTTACCCTTAAATCCTCTTTCAATGCCACTGTAATTATTTCAAGTTACTGTCAGACACAAGCTAGCAGCAATATAGGATATATATATATATATCTATATATATATATACACATCACTGAATTTTTCAAATGAAAGCTAATAGGGGAAGTTCAAGAGAAAGTAAATATCGACAAAAGCCTACTACGTAAAAGGATGTGAAATTCTCCTCATCTAATCCAGTAATACAATTCAAAATGTATTCATTGGTCTCAAAGATCCCTTTCAGACATGGTAGAAAGTAAATCTTGACACAATCTTACTACGTAAAAGGATGTGAAATTCTCCTCATCTAATCCAGTAATACAATTCAAAATGTATTCATTGGTGTCAAAGATCCCTTTCAGACATGGTTTATCAGTGTCAGATTCAGCATCAGTGGGTTCCACTAGAATTAGCATCAACCAAATGCCATGACACTCAAAAAGGAGAGACAAAAATTAGAAAAAAGAAAACAAATATTTTCCACAATATCCCCTTAATATGAAACATAACAAATACTTAGCATGCTGTTAAAAATATACACTCTTACGCACAGCTGGCATTAAAAGCTTCTAAACACCTCTAATTTATGAGTCAAACGACAGTGCCAATACATAAAACATGGTGACACGGAAAGACTTGATACTTGACTGCAGTTTCATCTGCATGTACATCTATTGTATCCAGTGCATGAGCAAGCAATACATATCGATTATGACCAAGACTAGAAGCCATGCTTGTGGGAAACAAGCACCTAATAATAAAAATAATTATAACAATGAAAGGAAAAATGAACTCTGAACTCACAATCTCCTTATGGTTCTTAGGGAACCAAATGTAGAACTTAGAAAAGTATTAACATGAGGGAAGAGACATTCATCACTGGAGTGTGTCAGTTGAAGCACAGTAGGAAGCCAGGATTGATATGCCTCCCTGAGCAATCGATCTGTTTCGTCAACCACCTGAAATATGTACCATGTCAGGAGAGTCTTTACAATAGAAGATCTAACTCAAAATCGATTATATCGACCCAAAAAAATAAAGTTATTTTTAAATTGTGCAGGTTCAACTATTCAATTGTCAATTTTGATGTTCTCATTTTATGAGCCAACAATTCCAAAGAACCAGCGATTAATGATGACTGTCTTATTTGGGCAACCAAAAAAGACGATTTGTGGTAATTTCAGATGTACAGTTCATAACAACCAACACATTGACATAGTAAGTCGTAACTCTACCAAAATTACAAAAGCAAAACAGATAAACTGATCTAGAATAACTCTGCCTGGTTACACGTCGTTATGATCATAACAATTACAAGAAAATGTTAACTGGTCATGACCAAAATCCTGTGGGTGACAAGCTCAGTTTAAAAGCTGAAATACATTCAGATCCCAAAACATTCCCTTAACCACTCAACATATTAATATATTCCAGGAATAATACAAACAAAGGAGCTTTACATATTCTGAGATCATCCCCACAAACAAGGCAAAATTTTCAGGAGTTTTAGCATCAAAATAATGGGAAAGAGGATCAAGGAACAAGTTACAAATATGTGAATAAAGGTGCAACTAAATGATCTTGAACATACAAGATAACAAAGATGCTCAAGTGTAAAACCCTTTGTGTTATTAATATGGTCCATCAGCCTTCCAGGTGTTGCCACTAGTATGTCCACTGAACTTTGTAGATCCAATGAAAGATCTTCTGGGTCACAACAGATCCCCACCTCATGCTTCGGCCTCTTAATAAGCTCTGTTATCTCATCTGCAATTGAAGATTGACCAACTGACAAACCAACAGATAAGCCCACTGCAGGTGCAATAGCCTCAAAGACTTCCTTAACCTGTAACAATAAGAAGAAAAAATGATACAGATATCTTCCATGAAAGCATTAAGACAGCAATGGAAATAATGTTTCTTTAATGATAGTCATAACTCTTTTTGGTAAGGTCAATATTCATAACTTCTAAAGAAGGTTACTTGGCTATTTCTTTTTCATATGACAGGGGTAATGAGTCTAAAAGGTTCTATAGCACTTACTTGGAAACCTCATTCTTATTATTTGGCACGGCTGGATAAGAGAGTAGAAGAATATAGAACAATAAGCCACAACCAAGAGGAGGAGTTGGATAACAAGAGTTGTGCTCTATAATTTTATAATATATTATTCAGAAGTGACAAGTTCATTTTCCCCATCCATACATATACTATATCATCTATCACTTAATTAAACTTGATTACAACCTTCAACTACAACACAAAACATAAAGATGACAAACAAGAAAATATCAAAGAAGTAGTGTCAACATGGCAGCCATGTCAAGCTTATGTGGATGGCAAGTTTGCTTACTGGGAGACCAAGAGTTATGTTGGAAATTGGCGTGAAATGGACTTATAGTTGCCTTCAGCACAATATAAACAGTTACCTCCAACTCAGGTTTTATCATATAAAGTGACAAGTTGATTACTATGATTAAACTTCAGACATACTACTTGTGTACAGTAATAGTCTCTATGATATTAGTACAACTTAAAGAACCTCAATTTTCCTGCATCAGAAGTAACTTTGCCTAAATGGTGCATTTGCCTCAAACAACCAAAAGCTGAGAGAGAATATTCCAGTCAACCTAGAAACTGACAGGTTCAACGTCCTACGGACTTTGAAAACCACCTTGTAAATATTCAATAGAGAGGCACAACATTACAACAATCTTTTCAAAAACATCAGCAACAGTAGTTACCATTGTCAATATATATATATATATTCCAGACCGTCTGACTTGTAAAAAAATTATTCCAGACTGTCTGACTTGCATCTTTTTAGAGATAAAAGCGACCAAGTTACAACATATCATGAACCATTGTGGGTAGACAAACTGGAG
Organism: Cornus kousa; assembly: GCA_025631255.1. Taxonomy (NCBI): domain Eukaryota; kingdom Viridiplantae; phylum Streptophyta; class Magnoliopsida; order Cornales; family Cornaceae; genus Cornus; species Cornus kousa. The sequence continues at coordinate 1,286,284 of JAOTQH010000060.1, read as the reverse complement.
ATAGAAAAAGCATATTTAATGACAGTCAACTTTATTATGTAAAAAAGAGATGACAAAACACTTCTACTGCTGCTTACAACATTATAAACAAGTCCATAAGATTTCAGCTCCTATGATTGGGTTGACAAACAACAAATGTTACTCAACGGAACATTCAAAAACTAGAAACCTTCTTTTGATCCATAGAGTAAGGAAGAAGTGGGTGAAAATCAGAATGATCTCAACATGGCCACTATTTACTATGCCATCCCATTTGCCATTTGAGTATTTAGTTTAAAAAAATGTTTTCAACTGAGGTAATTCCCATATATCTTCCCAAGTTCCCATACCTTCCTCTCCCTTTTCTAAAGCCACCAACCATCACCTGATTTTCATTAGTGGCATTATAGATCTTCTTTGACATGTTTCAACCATCTTAATCAACCCTCCTCGGCTATTCTGGAGATGATTCATATACTCCTCATCCATTTTGCACATACAACGCCAATTTATCACAATCTACACCTCTATGTATGGTGAGGTTTGTGGCGAGAGAGGAACAAGAGGTCCTTTGATGGTTTGGAAGCTCCTATTTGGGTTCTAAAGCATTCTATTTTGAGCTTTCTTTTTCTTTCTTTTTCCTTTTTTGGGGTAAAGGGTAGTCTTGTAAATCCTTGGAGGACTTTGTAGATTTTGTGGATAGCTTGCAAGTATAGAGAGTATATAGAGCTGTGTAGTTGTTCTTGGGGGTGGGGGGCCTCCCTTTTGAGGCTCTTTAATGATTTTTTTTTTTTTTTTTTCAAATAAATAAATAAAAATTAGACACTCCAAGATTTGCTGAGTGCGTACTCTCATTGCTTTATTGAACATATCATTTTCAATGTAAGCTTTGTATGTTTTTCTTCCTACAACCATGCCAACGTCCTCATCACAGCGAGAATTGTCTTAGAAATTACCATATTCAATTATATACCCTCAATTGTCATTGGAGTGTGCCAGTCTCGCATCACCTTGTAAACATGTTTCGCCTTTTACAATCTAATTATAATTATATATGCCTAGACACAGAACATAGAGAAAATAATATAATTTTAATCATCAACATGTTTTGATCCCATCATGTTGTTAATCCAAATTACTCAATGTGAATTCAAGTACAAGTGCAAATTAAATGAGAAGGATAACCTTAAGTGCATACCATCTATCCCCCCAACGCCTCAAATTGATGAGACCACAATTAATGAAGATAATCCATTTCTATAATCTCACATTTATCAATCTTAACCACTATCCACCTCAAATTAGTGATTTTCTAAAATAGCACTCAATATATCATAAACACAAAAATCCTTAGTTTTGCATGTAAAACTCACTCTTCTCAATCTCATCAAACAACATCAGGTCTTTTAGAGATATAACAACCCCAATGACCCTCATCTTAAATTTGAACAAACAATTTATTTGTAGAAGCTACTAGAATTGGAAGATTTTCATAAATGACCAAGGGAATGGATTATTAATATTGTTCTATCTGGTGTAAATTCTATTATTTGTTTCCAGGGCTAAATAAATTAAACAGTCAACAAAAATTGATATACATAAATAGGTTTAAACTTATGTGTAGCTCAACCATGCAGTGCATTACATGAATTCATCCGACTCTAGCTTAGTCACCGAAAAAAAAAAAATTTAAAAATAAGAGAAAAAATATCATATTGCTAAATGAGATGATATTTTAATAGTTAATGCATCATGAAGAAAAAAAAGAGAATTACTAGTAGAAGCAATATCCCCTGTATGTAGTAGTGTAGAACCACACACACAAGAAGTACTATAGAAGTTGGAAAATGGTACATAAAGGTGTGTGTATAACCTGCAGGGCTAAATCACGAGTAGGCAACACCACTAAAGCACGAAGACATTTCACTGCACGAGTTGACAGCATCTGCACTATTGGCAAAGCATATGCTAGAGTTTTCCCACTTCCTGTAGGTGAATTTATACAAAGGTCTCGCTCAAAAGAACCAGGTCCAACCGTCTCTTGCCATACTGCAACTTGCACAGGGAAGAGTGAAGTAATGCCCATATTCTGCAAAGCCACCTCCAACCTAATGTAGAAAAAGTTAACGACTTGAAGTCCAAAAAGCAAATAAGCAGCATCATTCCAAATAAGTATACTGTAAGATGTGAAGCCCATTGTACAATTCTCAATTTGGACTCGTAGTTAAAGTTTGACCTCATGCTCAAGAAAAATACATTTCCGCTTCCTTCGAGCTTGAGCGAAATAACTAAATGTAACACCCTTCCATAATTACTAATTAAATGAATCTTTTTACAGTTTTAACCCTCATAACCGGGCTAGCGATTTGTCCCGACCTGGTGAGTTTTTAGTTGCATGACCTCTTGGACCAAATTTTAATTGACCCAAACACCAGCAAAACAGAAGCCACTCAGTTTGTTTCACAGTTTATTGATGTGTTGCCTAGATGCAAATTTAAATAGGCCATATACCATGACTAAAAGAACATTGATAAGCAGAGAAACAGGATATAGACAATATGAGATAAGGATTATAAGAAAAAGTTGTAACTTTTACTTTAAAAATTAATACAACGAGATAACATAAATTATATGATCAATATAATTGGTGTTTATGCATCCCAACAAGGATTATCAATATAATTGGTGTTTATGCATCCCAAGAAGGATTAGAAATATAATTAAGGCACAATTTTAGGAACATTGATAAATTATTCAAGGAATACCGAAAGAAGATGATGTTTATTGGATGAGATATTTTTTCCTTCTTGTCAAGTAGACCATGGAGAATGTGAGAAGATATATAAGGGATATGATTAAGAAAAGAATGGTGGTGGGAGACCATCTTAGGTTTTGTTGCTAGAGATGATTTTTTTTTTTTTTTAATTAGGAAAATATCCGCACATACCCACAAATGCCCAATGTGGTGCTTGAACCCTCACTTCCTTTTGGGGAAGGAGAGGTTATACCACCTCAGACAATGGCCCGGTGGTTGCTAGGGATTATTTCACAAAAGCAAATACTTTCAAGGAAAAAAAATTTTCTTTAGAAGTAGAAATGATAAAATTCATTTTTCTCTTATCTAGGAGAATAAATCAATTAATCAGCAAAAATGCAAAGATTTAAAGGTTATACCGGCAGAGAGCTCGACCTCAACCTTTTGGGAGGGGGTGAGAAATGAGACTATAATACCCAAGAATTAAGTTATGGTAATTGAAAGAAGAAGACTAAAATTACTGAAATGTAAAATGTCAAAATAGGTAAGATTAAATTTGAAAAACGAATGTAACGTAATGTAGAATATGTTGGACAAATGCACTAGAACAATGATAAAAGAGGTTCTTGGAGAATCAAAAGATAAATGACGGTTAAAACAAAAATATAAACTACAAAAGTTAACAAGGAAACTAGAAATAGAAAATGCTTTGGTAAAACATAAATACGCAAAGAAAGATGTTTGAATTAGATGTTTACATTAGGCTAGGTACAACGGATTGGGAGAAAAAATATGTATGAAAACGTCTACTTTTAGTAGTATAAAGTATACAATGAGTATTTACCCAAAAAAAGGTATACAAAGAGTGAGTTTCTTTGACAAATTATTAAATAACAATGATACAGGCAGTTTAGGATACCTTGGCACAGTGGTAAAATCTGATTTTCGAGCATAATAAGAATGTTGTGCAGGTAGCCACTTTGGGCACATGATGTCAAAAGTTAAGCCTATATCCATTTTGTACCTCCCAAACACTTTTAGAGGATTTTATGATGGCCGCATTGATATAAATGGAAGTAAATATACACCCCAATTTGATACATTCACATACAGTTGGAGGATTTTATGCTACATATAAGTACCTGGGGTCAAGAAAAGGAAGGAGATTGAGAGCACATTCCTCGCATACACTAACATCAACAGGACTTCTCATCCATGGCAATACCGGCACACTCTTTTTCCTTTTAAACTCTGATGCTTCCTCCATATTTCCTTCTTAGCCTGCATTTAGTGATTAGAAAGGTTGTTAAAATCGGGATTCTATGTAGAATCATTTTGGGTTCCGTAGAATCAGAGAGTAAATTGTAAGATTCTACCAATTTGTAAAAAAAAAAAAAAAAAAAAATCAAAATACTTTTTTAAACAATATTGTTTGTAAAATATAGCA
>JAOTQH010000060.1:1231584-1242331 GCA_025631255.1 Cornus kousa | reverse complement strand
TTTTTTTGTTTTTTTTTTTTCAATATTTTTTTTAAAAAAAAAAAAAGAATGCAAAGTGACTGTTGTCCTCCAACACAAAACCTTTGGTTTTTTACCCCTGAGCAAATCTAACGTGTAGTATGCTTTTACTAATTTAGCATATATATATGATTTGCTCAGGGGTAAAAAAAAGAAAAAAAGGGTTTTGTGTTGGAGGACAACAGTCACTTTGCATCAAAAGTATGTTTTTAAACTTTCCCTTCCAATAGGTGGGGTATACAAATTACAATGGGTAATGATGATTTTGCCCTTACTTTCCGAAAAAAGAAGAAGAAGATGATTTTGTCCTCAGGCTGTGAGCCTCAATTTCAAGATTGGCCATTATTCTAGCTGAACCCAAGAACCAAACCCAACCTACAAACACCCCTTACCTTTGCACTACGACCATTCTGGCTTCTTGTGTTTGGACAAAACAAATCTATCATTACGATTACCCAAACCCCAAAACTCAACTTTGCTACATCTCCATACAGTTCCATTCTCTACCATCTTCACTTGCACAAAAAAACTTTGATTTATTGTCCTCTTTCCATGTACACCTGAAAGCCAATTCTTTCCTCATCAAGTTCATCTCCCCTAAAACCATCACCGACACGGGCTTGCTTGGTGAAGTTTTCTAAGAATAGTTTTTGCTTTTTAGGAACTACAAAAATTTAGAAAACTATACAAAAACCTGATTGGTTGAGAGTTTTTTAAAAATTAAATTCAAAAAATACATATTTGTAGAGAACTGTCTTTTATAATTATTTTAAAATAATTTTTTAATTGTTTAGATCTGTTTTCTAAATAACTAACCAAGCAGGCCCGCGATATCCAATAAGCTTGCACTTCCAGCCGATCATGAAACAAAGCAGCCAATATGGCAAAACGCGCCACAAATATTTAAACAAGATGAAAACATTGGTGGTTGCTGGGGGTCAACACAGCGCTCCTTTGTTGAAAAAAAAGGCCTCCCAACCCTCACAAAGAAATAGGGTTGTTGGTAGTCCATCCCTACCCTTTTAATTGGGGACCATTATTGTTTTGTTGATATATAGTTGCCTGCCTTGTCACCATTCCATCCCCTCCTCTTAAAAGGTCCTTTCTAATTCCACAAATTGAGCTGTCAACACACATTAATATAATATAATAAGATACTACTACTTCTACAAGATAAGCTCTAAGTCGGCCATCATACATACCAAAACCTGTCCCACAATGAAAAAAAAAAAAAAGAAGAAGAAGGAAAACAAACAAAAAAAAACACACACAAAAAAAACACAAAAAGGGTCCAGCTTTGATCTCCCAAATAAACTTGAAAATATCTTCACAGACAGAATCCGAGTGTGTAAAGAAATGATACAGTAACCATACACATGATACACAAAGCCTGTCCCACAATTAAAAACAGTCCAGCTTTGATGTCCCTATATATTGACTTGAAAATATCATGATGAACACAAGTGTGTAAAGAAGTGGACAGTAAGCATACAAATAATACGCAGGAAAAGTAGGGACACATGAGGATTAAACATTACAATGTCAGATCTACCAAGGATTGCATGGGGCCCTTTTTGTGTGTGTTGTGTGCGTGTAATTGATTTGCATTTCATTTTCAATTCAACTTTTAGGTCAGAAACCCAGCTCAACCAAATGGGAAGTAATCACATAGAAGGGTCTGGTTGCTTTGATGGTAAACGAGATTATCCAAGACTTGAATTATATATAACTATAACCATTCAACACAAGACATCAGGAGATGATAAATTACACGCAAAACATTCCATTTCAATGGATACGCTGAAAAAGCGCTACATCTTGTCTGTGCATACATTTGAACACATCAGTACAGGAAATTAATCTAAATTGAAAGGGAGCACAGAATGCAAAAATGTGTGCGCGAGAGAGAGACCCTTCCACGTGTCCCGAGTCCTAAAACATTTTGCTACCTATCAACTCCATATCCAAAAAGATTGGATGTCGATTAAATTCGTTTTAAAATCAATTCCCTTGTAATCATAAACAGATTGCCAGAGGATGAAAACAACCATCTTCACAAACATATTCTGCTAATTAATACCATTGATGTATATTCCAAAAGCATAGAAGCAGGGAGATATCATAATAGCATAATTACAGTATTAAGCTTATATGAGCTTTAATCTAGGATTACACGATCCTTCCTATCATGTAAGAATTGGAAGAAATGATAATATTACAGAAGAGAGATGATTTGGTAACTGGTTAAACCGTTTCAATAATCAAAATACCCGAGTGCTCAAATTTCATGACTCCTGTTGGCTTGCATAGTCATCGCAGCCGCCATTGAGAGATTCTGAATCGGGAGATTTGGGACAGAGTTTAGAAGTTCCAGACCTCGTTTGCCCATCTGCTGCACTTCTTGTGGCGAGAGGATCTTGATACACCAAACACTGTTTACAAACTCCCTGCCATTGAAAGAAAGCCAAAAAAGAAGCATAAAATATGAGGTGAAGAGATGGCATTTGAATAACCAAGATCTAGGTCTGAAACTTATTATTAGATGCAACTCATTCAACTTCATTGATAGTCCAAACAACTTGCAAGCTGTGGAAATATTAGTCAAATTTGTGGATCATAAAAACAGTAAAGATGGAAACTCACTGCCAGGGGTCATCACCGAGGAGAAGAACATCATTCTCCCGGTCAACGAATACAAGCTGCCAGCCTGATCTCACAGGGTCCTCCAACTGGCCTTCAAGGCCAAACAAGCGAGCAAGCTCACTGCGCAGCTCATGGTAGCTGCTGAATTTGGTGATATCAAGTGACCTTCCGAAGGACCCTGACTTGTAAACCTGTCAGAAAAAATAACAGTTATATTAAGAACTAAGAAAGGATATAGAGATACTTATTAAAGCCGTGGCCAGATCACGAACATAGCAACAAACAAGGAAACTAACTAAGCAAGAACAGTTATTGTGGGGTTTGGGAGAGGGAGGACTACATGAGAACTACAAATCAAATCACCAGGAATGCTAGTAAAGAAACAGGACAAGCTATCTACATCCATAAAGCACATCCAAAGTATTGAATCAGCACAATACACATAAACCAAATGCAACAACTCACCTTAACATAGGAGGTTTTAGTTGGTGGGTTTGCTGGATCCAAATTTTCAGGAGACTGCAGGAAACCCGAGTCATCAATACAACTAGAAGGTGTGGATGCCGGATTAAAAGAAAGATCAGTGCCTGTAGTACTTAAATAATTCGAAGAAGAAAATGGTATGGTTGTGGAATCACTATCACTACCAACTCCCCTAAGGCCGGACATCCCATTCTGCATTAGAAGAGCTGAGGAATCTATATTAAACCCAAATAAAGTATGGCTCTGGGGATCATTACTCCCTTCTTGATCAATTGAACACTCTCTGCCAGGAAATGGTGGCAATGAAACAGTATTCTGAGAGATGTCTGTATTGGAGGGTCCTAAATGTTCCACCTGGGGCAAAATACATTGTGATTGTCCAGAGGGAAGAAGAGGATCAATTGCAACACGCTTTGCTGGCCAGCCTGCAGAAGACAACAGGGTGTCATTTCTACGGATGTTGAGCAGGTGGGATGTTTCATCCTGGGAGAGTGAACCCAAAAGACACTGTAGTGGAGAAACAATAGGACCGGTTGCAGGGTTCCCATTTGAGCTTGAAAGGCTCTGCTGATGGCACATGGAAGAGATGGCTTGCAATGAGGATGACTGGGGTTGAGAGCTTGAATCAAACTGAGACTGGTTAGAGACAACACCTAAAGCGTGCTGATGATTAACCATTTGCCGCTGCTGTTGCTGTTGTTGTGATAGGGGTGGCTGCTGCTGCTGATCAGTGAATGAATGCTGGTGCTGCAATTGTTGTGGAAGAAGACGAGTCTGATAAAGATCCTGGGAATGGGACTGGTTCTCCTGAACACCTTGAAGAAAGGTGGGTAGAGGCAGAGACTGCTGCAACATTTGGGGCTGCATTAATACAGAAGGTCTGTTGGGGACATTTTGGGCTTGCTGGAATTGCATGACGGATTGAGGTGCCTGTCTAAAAGCATCCACAGCCCTCATCTCTTGAAGATCAGCAGCAGTCACAGCGTCATATATGTCACCTTGCATACCAAGCATGGAGGCATGAAGCCTTGGCTGCATCCAGGGAGAGACACCAATTCCCTGAAAGTTGAGAGATTGGATCCCACAGTCCCCATTATCTCCACGAAGCCACATAAGTGGATTATTCATTCCCAGATCTTGATCCTTGATTCCTTGGGGCAACAAAAGTAACAGATCAAAATATAAAATTTGCTTTTCGAAATTTAATACTTGGATGTCTCGTTGAAATAAATGAGGTTGTGATTAAAAAAAAAAAAAAACGAGATTCTATCTTTTATGAACAGCAAAAATGAGACTAGGATGGGATGCAATAGAATTATGAGATATACTGCATTTTCCATCTTTAAGGTAAGCATACCACTGAAAGAGGGCAATCCAGGTGGCCATGGTCGCTTAACTCTGAGGCTAAATGGGGATGGATACAAGGGGAACGTTGTTAGTGGTTCAATCTCCCATAAGGACACTCTCGGCTGCCTTTCCCCAGCTGTAGATTCATCCCAGCCAACCTGCATTAGTCACGTCACAGTTTATCATGCTTTATTCATTCTAACCATCATATTGGTATGAAATTGAAGTAGCAAAGCAGTTATTTATCAACCGTGTCTTGTTGAAAATCGATAAAAGAATGAACTAGAAATCATCAGAAAGTAGTGATGAACAAACCTTCAATGAGCGCCAATGTGAGTTTGGCCATCGAACAGGATCCAAGTCACCTATGCCAGTTATAGTGCCCATGCAGCTGAACGAACATAGTTGTTACAACTTTAAACATCCACAACTTTTAGTATTAAAAGAAAGAATTGATGTTAACAAGAAAAAAGAAAAGCAGCTTGGATACAGAAACATGAACGTGACAATGACTAAAACCCAAACAACGTTCTTGGTACTGAATCTAGCTACAATTTTACCAACAGAAACCTATTTAATAGAAGAAGAGTAGCTATGTTGTATCCAACACTCCACCGTTCCTCGTAAAGACTAATACCAGAAATCAAATGGTTCCAAGGGATCTCTTTGGTAATATTTGCACCTAAAGAAATCCCTGATGCAACTCTTTAAAGTTTATTTTCCAATCCTGATCCTCAAAATATAAGAACAAAAACACAAAAAAGCAAGAATAATAGCAACCATAATAGTAATTTAAATATATTTGAAACCTACCGACGAACGCTAGATTCTTCAGTTTCAAACAGCAATCGGAAACGCATGCCAACAGAAACTCGAGTATGATAGACTGCTTTAACATATTTGGCCAGAGGTATGACAAATTCTGATGGGCTAGCCCTGAATTTAAGAGATTGAAAATTACAAATCATAAAAGGCTTCAAAATATATAATTTGCCTGATTGCAACAAAACACACCTTGGATTATAAAATATGGTGAAGGGGCTATTAGTTTTGGCCGCATGAGCTGCTGAAGCAAAAAGCCCCAAGTGCATACTGTCACTTGATATAACCGAAGAAGGCATCATAGTTTGTGGTCGATTAGCATGCCGGATACCAATGAGCAATTGATTCTTCTCATTCCTAATAGAAAGAAAATAAAAAATAAAAAATAAAAAACCCAATTTGAGAAGCAATATTGGCTACATAACTGGTTTGTTTATCAAGTATCGGAAACAAGATGGAAAAGAAAAAGAAGATTTATCAGAAAGGGGGAGGAAAAAATTTTGTTACTTAGAAGGTCAACAAAGGAAATACAGCTCAAACTCTATTATTTTCTTTTTCCTTCTTCTCCAAGTTAGAATCAGTCAGAGATCAGTTTTGAAGATTTATACTTTATAGTGAACCCAAAAGTCCACATTTGCACAAAATAGATGGGAGACAGTCCCAATCATGATTCTATTCCTTCGCAACACTAGGAAGGGACATTGGAGAGAAGGCCAAAATCGAAAAACAGTATTACCTACCATATGAAAAGGACTGAATCACCCGCAACAAGTCTTTTTGCACTTACAAACACGCTCCATCCTGTCGTAAGAAGATGCCTCTTTGGCTGGCCTGCCATAAAAGTAGAACCAGCAATTACTAAGAACTCAAAACAGGTTTCAAGCAGTCATTTTTCAGAAAGGTGGTGCCAATACTCGGTCAATTCTAGAAACAGGTTTCCGAAATCACTCTCAAAAGATGGCGTGAATAAAACCTGAAGACTTAATTTGGCACCCAACTGGAATTTAAATAAAACCTGAAGACTCAAAATTTTGATTTAGAACCCCGATCCTTACAAATCGTGCTTTAATTTTTATGTTCCATACAATATACAATAAAGAATCAAACTTCTAAATTGAAATAATGACTAGGAAATACAAATGACAAATGATTAAAGGCTCAATCCTTTGTGAAGTAGCATTAATGATGTAACCAAATGATACATGATCAAGTTAACAAATATATAGCTGACACCCTGTAGATTGTGCACTGTAAATGTAAGTTATAACATACTAACGAATAACATGATATTAGACAGTGCATTGTAAATGTAAGCTATATCATTTTTATGCATTGTGGGACAGCTGCAATGAGTGCGATGATCATAAGCCTGAAGAAGACTGAACTTCAATATAAGGCGAAATTTTCCTTTACTCAATATTTAGGAAAAAAAGAAAAGCAAAAAAGAAAAATCAAAAGAACATCATCCCAATTAGGAATACAACCTCATAGCAATTCATTCTCCCTTTCAAGAACCAGATTTTCAAACTCTTCAAGCAAATCATTCCAATTTATAGTTCAAACTTAAAGCCTCCAGTAACTGAAAGGTACAATTATAACAACTGCACTTTGAGTGTCATTTCCAACAACAACTCAAGGGAGAAAAGTTGGTAACAATAAGACAATGCCAAGCAAGAAAGAGTGATTGTAAATGCATGCAGGCGCAAGGAGGTGGGGATGGGACAAAATGGCCACTCATATCAGTGATAACAAAGAAGGTATTTGACATGCCATAGCTGCTCTTTCTTTTCTTTCTATTTATTTTTTTTATTTTTGGTAATAAGTTCTCATTAGTAAACTCACCACGAAATACATGTCTAAATTTCCATTCATTATCATGCAGATCCCGTGCAATTAGCTCTTGAGCTGGAGGCTGCTGGGAGAAGTCCTGTTGGATAAGAGTATTATCTAGCCATACAAGGGATTCAAGCGTACGGAAATATAAAACTAGACAGTTTAATTCTAGAGCAGCTAACAAGATTTACCAGTGGAGGAAACACTTTTTCAGCTGCCCGGCGAGGAACTGAAAACCCTCCATGAGTACTTGTGTCACTGGCTGTCAATGTTTTGCAGAAATAATTTGTAGGCTGTTTACTGGGGGCACCCAAATCTGCTAGAAGGAAGGCATCCTTTTGCTCTTGCTAAAAAAAATGTTTATTTAGGGGAAAAAAAGAAGACAAGAAGACTATAAAATAGAACTTAATTTAGACTAATAAGCATACCTGGCTCAGTGGTTGCAAGGTCATTTGAGCATATACCTCATCTGTCTCCACATCTGCCTGTATGAACAAATAATTTTTTTTTTGAGTCTCCAGAGATCAGCTTGTAAAAGTATTCAGAACCAAGAAATGAAACCAATGATTCCTTACATGCATGGTCACATTGTGAAGCTGACAGATGAGTTGTGGAGGTAAGCTTGGGTAGTTAGGTATATGGGCATCAACTTCCTCGTTTGTCGATGCAACAACCTATATAGAATGCATAAAATTGTTGGATGTCATATAACTAAAAATTTTATTTCAATGTGCGTAACATATGGCACTCAAAATTAAGTGTTAAAATAAAACCATCTTGATTCTTTAATAATTTTTTGCTATGTAAACAAATATTAATTGCTTGCATAAAACCAGATTGACGGGGAATGTTTGATAGGTAGAGAGACCAGATAAGCTTTGAGCTCAGTGCATGTTAAATACACTTAATTGAGTAGGGAATAGTATAAGATTTTCCTATTTCATGTGACAACTGTGTTACATGGATTCCTCTAAATGTGCAAAGTACCCGTGTCAAATGTATGACACTTGGACTTGGGTATGAAATATGTGCCCGACACTTTTGGTTGGACATGCACCTAATAATCATTTTAATATGTTCAATTTGTTGTATTTTTGCTTCAAAATGAGTTGTCTAAGCAGAACACTTTATGTTGCATAAAAATACCATTTTATCCTAGAAACTGAAAGAACAATATTAGAAATAAGAATTTTTAGTTGAGGCTTTGATGTATGTTTAGTTAATTTGTAAAACAAGGTGAAAATTAAAAGCTCTTATTACTCTATAGTTAAAATAACCAAAATCTTAGTTTTGATAAATTTGATTAAGAAGCCACATTTGAAATTCATATATTGTGTAAAACCTGGTATAAATTGTTTACAAAAGTTCCTATATAATAACAATATGGAACCATGGGTTTTGGTGGAAAAATTAAAAAGAAAAACTGATTGAATTAAAAAACACATTTCCATCACATTCCCACTGCATGCCTGCATGATTATTGCTATAACTTACATGGTTTGAATCAAAATTCAATGGGTAATATTTACCCTAAAGGTTTGTAGTTCAAGTTGGTTTAGACCAGATCAAAACAAAAGACAAATGAATATAGTAATTGCAGTCTCTCCGCTAAGCTTGGCAAATTTTTTTATTTTTAATTTTTTTTATTTCCTAGTTGATATAAGCCTGGCAATGATACGGCAAGAGAAGATAGTAGAAGCGTGTGTTCTTACAGATTATAAGGTATCACATGCTTCTATATGTGACCAGTGTGTCTAGAACAGGTTACCCCTATACCTGATATCACTTTAAATAGTCGTGTTGAAATCGTATATACACATGCTTACAATTAGCACACAAAATCGTTAAAGTCCTTACAGATTCGGCTTTTAAGATTAGAAATGGAAACTAATAACATGTTGTATCCTTTCAAGAAATCACCATATATTATCACGAGTGGAGACAAGTAGGGTCAAAATAAATATATCAAAAACACTTGCTGAAAAATAAATACATAAACACAAAAAAGCTAAAGATTTTCATATATATATGCAGTTGTCAGATCATTTAGCTGAAGACGTGGAAATTTATACTCGGGGACTATGTTACCTGGCTCGGGTAAGTGCACCAGGTGCGGGTGTGTGTCCCAATCTTGGGATACCGGGATATATGTTCAAATGTTAGATACAGGTATGTAGACACGTACTACACATGAAAATACATTATATGTTTCATTATAATGTAGTGGTTAATGTTATTACTTTATAAGAATATACTTGACTATTATTCAAACTAAATGGGATGTGGAACAAGAAAAGGGGGTTCCATCTAACTCGTAGATAGAAACTTATCATTTTTTCATTGGCAAGAAGCAAACTCACACACCCACTTTTTGCCCCCATGGGGGACTTGATCCCTCAACTTCCTACTTTAAAAGGTGAAGAAGTGCCACTAGGCTACAAGGCCCTTGCAATAGCCCAATTGGTACAAGCCCTCCTCTCCAAAGGGGAGGTCAGGAGTTTGAGCCTCAAAGTGGAGGAGGCATGGGTGTGTGTGTTTGCTTAACCTTCTAGAAAACTTATCTTTGCTATTAAATTTGATTTTTTCTTCTTCTTCAATCATGCTAAATGAAGGGTCAGGGTGTCCAATCTGGGTTCATGTATAGGACACGTATCCTGTACCTATACCCATATTGTATCATGTCGACACGGGTACATGAAAGAAATAGATCAGGACTAGCAACTTAGCAGAGAACTTTTGAAGACCTTTGTTACAGTTGAAGGGTACTCTTAAATACTATAGAATTTATTACAGATTTCATTTTAATAATAGAAAGAAGAATGCATATATAGATCCACCACGATACAACATTTTCTTTAACCCAGAAATTACAGGAAGTATATGCTCTTTGCAGAGCAAATACAAATAAACAAATTGTCTACATTGCACGGATCAATTTCAAAATATAAAAGCAAGAAACAGGCTTATAACCAATCCACATGAACTGACCTGCTCACTATGACCCTGAGGGAGATATACTACACGGCTTCCAGCAACAGGTAGGGAAACAAGAGGACCCGCACATGCATGCCAAAGTTCGGAATTTAGACATATATTCTCCCCTGAAAATTTAAATCCATAGCATTATCAATTTTAAGAAAAGAACAACAATTTGGGTTTCAAAGTCTTATTACAGAAACACCAATCAGACAATTCCAAGTCTGCACAAACTTCCATCTCAAGGAATTTGAATAATGAAAAGGAATTCCGGAGTTAGGAAACAAGCGTCCCTATTGCTCAGGGTCATCAGCTTGAGCCAAGCTGAACAGCCTACTTAACTACTCTATGAGGATTCTCCAAGAATTATATGCCTGTGGTAATCATATTATTATATGAGGATGCAAATGCTGCAGAAATTTCCTTTGTATGCTGAAATTTAAATGTTCTGAACCTGAATGAAGGGAAGGTGACATACCAAAACCAGAACCAGAAAAAAAGACAGAAACCCAAGAAATACAGCGTTGCTAATGATGTCTCAGATCCCAAAAATATAGTGTGAATTCTCACTCCAAGAATTCAGTTTAGAGCAAGAAGCCAACAATTAACTCTTGCAGCTGAATTA
>JAOTQH010000060.1:1214709-1231484 GCA_025631255.1 Cornus kousa | reverse complement strand
TGGTATAAATTGCTTGTGTAATTATTTTGCTAATAAAACAAATATATATATATATATATATATATATATTAATAAATAAGTATATAAAAAATAATAAAAAAGGCTTTTGTTTAACTATTAAATTAGGCCGTGTCACTGTTATTTTCACCTACCGAATTGTTATGCTACCTTGTCTTCAGTGATTCAATATTCCATCTTTATACCAAGACTAATTCCCATTGTATGTGCAGTCATCCACAGACTATGTCACTAAGTAAAACCCTAAAACAGTTCAACAAGAACCTAGGTAACAATGGGCCAGCTTATGCTAATGTTTAGAAATGTGAACACATCAAAGCCATATACCAAATAAACCTATTTTCCTTTTCACATTATTAATTTTTTAATTACACATCTAGAAATAGTCAACCCACGAGACCAATAAATCTGTCTGTAGCCACCAAGTCTCCCAGCATCTGTATTATTTGTTATATTGTTATGTCTTTTCAATTCAAAAGCTGAAGAAGAAGCCAAAGTGGACTGGCCAAATTTCCCACGACCGACTTGCATTCCTTGTTTGAAACTCAAGCTCTCTAAAACACCCAAACACAACTAAACCATTCTTAACTTTCAACCATCTTCTTAAATCTTCAAAGAGATCGAGAGAGAGAGACAGGCAGACAGACACAGGAAGATGACTTGTTTTGTGCCCTTCAACAACAGAAATTTGGATATAAGCTTCTTTGTTTTCAGGCCAACAGTGGTACTTGTTGATGAACTAGTGGATGCCCTCAAACACATCTCTTTATGCACTGAAAGCCTTGGCTGTGTTCATAGTGCTATTTTTAAGAGCATCCATGGCAATATGGTATATATGACTACTCTCTTTTTGCTTTTCTTTTTATGTCAAATGTTGTCTCTCTTTTTTCCGGATTCATCAAAATTTCTCTTTTGATTGATTTGAATATGATAATAATGCTCTCTAGGAACACGGAATTCTCGCCTTAGAAATTGAGATTGGAATCCCAGAAATTTTTAAGTTTCAACTAAATTTTCTCCGATTTCAATTCCAAGAACAAAGAGAATTCGAGTTTCATTGCTATGTTTTTTTTTTTTTGGGTAGTTGGAATTTGATTTCACTCTTCCTTCTTCAGATCATATTGTATGGAACATGGATGAAGAGGTCTAATGAGAACAAGGAGTTAATAACTGCAGCCCTTGTAAGTTGATCAATTACTGGTTTTCTTTTTCTTTTTTTTTTAGGCCATTAATTAAGTTGCTATGTATGATATAATCCTTGATTAAATTTTCATTTAGTAGATGATACCATTGAAATTTCAGTAAGTTTCATCACACAATCTCAACATAATTCATTAATTCTCTGGTTGAAAGTTATATACATGATGAAACACTAGTGAGGCACCAAACTCATCTTGTAAACAAAATCACAAGGCAGTGTACTACTGTTTGTTCTATTGTATCTATCTATCTTCTTTTTCAATTTTTATTATTATTATTATTTTTGGGGAATGAAAGGAAACCACCAGTTGTCCCTTATCCCAAATTATTCTTAAATGTGATTAATAAATATTACTAATTACTTCAAGATTTACTTTTTTTCCTTATTTTCTTATATTGACCATTTCACATGGCATTTTGTTCAATGAGTGGAAAAGAAGCTTCAGGCAAATATATAAACATAAACAGATTATTTATGACACTTGAATGATCTCTCAGTTTCAATGGTATCACCAAGTCTGTGGGCGTAGAAATATTGGTTTGCATCTAGATGATTCAATAATGGAAATTGATTGAAGAACAACTTACTTGTTCCACAATCGCATCTTTGTCTTGACTATTGTGTTATTGTGTTATATATAACGTTAAAAGAGCTTAAATGTGGAGCTAGTGGTGAGAAAAATGATGGTGGTGTATTAAAAAAACTTTGCAGCCAATCTGCACCACAAAAAATTCCATCACATAACACGAAATCCGTGGCCAAAATTTGAATATTAGGGTAAATGTAATCTACACATTAGTATATCTACTATAACCTATTTTCTTTGACCACATGAAGAATGTTGTTAAAATGAAATAATGTCATGCCACACATCTCCTTGGTAATTTCTCTTCTTCTTTTTTCAGCTATCAATGTTTACAAATGTATCAAGCATGGCCATCTTAATTGATCATTGCTTTTTCGATGCATTTGCCGGAGAATCAATGGACGGCTCCCCTGCCGCCAAATTCTCCACCGGGGACACAATTTCCATGAATGCAGCTCTGCTTACCAGCGACGACATCAGTGAAAATGACCTCTCTTATGCATGCTTAGCCATATTCAAATCCCGGATCGCGAAGATGGACGGTGCTGCTGCTGGTGTGTGCTTGAAATCCCAGAGTCAGCCAAGGGTCATAGCTGTTTTCGTATGGAAATCCCTGCAGTCCTGCTACTCATGGATCCTAAATACGGATTGTAGGAAAATGATTCTACCATACTTTGATCGCGTTTCGATTGATCTCAAGTATGACATCTTTAGGGTTGTTTATGTGAGTGGTGACAATGTACTAAACTTTCACCTCATCCCTCCTCCTCATCAATTGTTGGAAAATAGTGTCGAAAGTAATGGAAGCCAGGTAATGCAGGATTGATGGATATATATAATAATTATAAGCTCTGCAGAGTTGTGAAACTTTTTGGTTTGCACCAAATTTTGATTTTGAGAGTGATTCAATTCATGGAGTGTTAATAAAAAACAGCAGATGAAGTGCAGCAGATGAAGTGTGTTTGTTGTTGGTTTAAAGAAAATAGGAGTCACATATTGCATTCTACTTCAGAATTTATAGTATAAAATCAATTTGAACTCTATCTAAATGCAAGTGTTACAATTACTACTAATTTCTGTGATGAACCAAGAATATTGATAAATGGTGCAACTTTAACATGTCATCACAAGTAGTATCGTTTGGTTGATGAGAAAATTGTTGTTAGTCATATTTTTCTGGTTAAAATGGACTTCATTTTATAGGGAATGCATCTCTCATGTGATGCTTTAAGAATCCTAATTGCTTCTGTTGTTGATCTTAGAGAAAATCTTTTAAGATCAAAACTAAGGCTAAAGCCTTTAATAACAAGGCTTTTAAAACAAATTGGGCCAGTCCAAGAACCAATAGTATATGGGAGGGATCAATAAACTTGTTTGGATATAGCATGTGACATGTAAGTCGATATTTTCAAATTATGTAGATGGATCAGAAAAAGAAAATATACCACATACACTATCTATATGACGGGGATGTGACATAGCAGAAGATAAGATTTGAACGCATAATATCCACTTCATAATGGTCATGAGCTATCATTAGACCGTAAATGGATCGGTTATACTCGATTCGATCCAATCTAATCCAATTTGATAATTCTACGGATATTTTGTGAATCAATTCATATTCAATTTGTTAATAAACGGATATTCGATCCGAAAAGTGTTTTTTTCCCGTAAAAAAATAAAAAAAATCAAAAAAATCAAAACATAATAAAAAAAAAATAAAAAAAAACAAAGATAAATAAAATATAAGAAAAGAAAATTAAATCTTTTACTCATTGTTAAAGAATAAAAACTTGGGAATAAGAAAAAATAGGGAGAGTAAAGGAGGAGAAGAGAAAATAATGATAAGAATTTTTTATAACATAAAAAATATTATATATCATAAGAATAGATTATGTATTTTAATATATTATTTCGAATCGAATTGCTATGAAGTAATCCAGGATGCATCCAGAAAGTTGTGGGAGGGTGGGAGGACTAGAGTGAATTCAGTTTTTTTTTTTTTTTTTTTAAGAGGGGGCAAAGTGATAATTTTACAAGTATATAAATGAAAATAAAAAAAACTAGTGAAGTGGCTCCATCCCTAATGTTATCAAATCGGATCAATCATAATTCATATCCGATTTGTTTAATTAATGGATTATTGGATTCAAATTAAATCTTCAATCCATATCCAAATTATCAGATAGGATTCGAATCGGACTCGAATTAAAATCCGATCCATTAACAGCTCTACTTATCATTACTCATTAGATAAGGGTTGATTATTGATTTTTGATAGTGGCAAGTAGTTTGTGCAGGGCAAATTCTAGAGTGGATTCTATAAATCAAGAGAAATTACCTTTATAGCCTTTTCTTCTATGTTAGGTCACCCAAATGAAATTTCCCTGAAGAATAATAAAGTCATTTCCACAATCAGTAGGTGGTCGTCTCTCTCCCTCTCACACACACACACAATGTGATGTGTCACGAGAGAAAATTTTATCTCCTCCTTCAATAAATCATTAAATTAAAGATTGACATAGTATGGGTTGAATGAACAAATTAAATATAAAGTATTAGTAGATGTCTATCTTCAAATTAGAATCATCTTTTCTTTATTCCCGAATAAATTGGAATCATCTTCAATTTGTTCATTTATAAGTAGTTTAAGTGTCTGTCCACAAATAATGGAAAACTACTTTGGTGACTTTTGCTTGTAAAATTAAATCATTAATGCATAAACAAATTGCAACTGTTTTTCTAAATATCTTCATCTTATTTCTATGTTTTCAATTAATATTAGCCTTTAGTTCAACTTCTATTTCACACCTTGGCTTCCCACTCTACTCCTATGATGATGCTAGCACATAATGTAGTCTTTTCTTTCAACTTCAAAGCTTCCATTCTATTATTACACTTCAACCATTCTTCAACTATACTTGAGTTCTCAATTGTATCTATATACACAGTTCTTTTATCATGCTCATCTCCTTCAACACCCTCATCGTATCGGTGCGTCATTCCGGCCAGTCACCGAACCATATCGGATCTACAGCCGGTCCCCACCCGGGCCGCCTTGGACGAGACAGGGTCGATCAGTGTGAAACATGATGAGAAAAGGCCTCTCAACCCCACCCATGTACAAAGGGGTTGGGGTTGTTGGGTGCCAACCCTACCTTTAATGGGTACCATTATTATTGATAGTGAGTGCCCCCTGGCCTTATCACCATTCCATTCCATTCCTCTAAACAAGTCCAGTGTGTTCCCACCACCCCCCACATGTCAGTTAGCACACATCAAAAAGCACAACAGCCTAACCTTTATGCATGGCAAACCAGTCCCACAAGTAAAAGGAGACCCTAAGTATCATCTATATCAAATAAACACACGCACACACACACACAATAGACAGAAACCAACTATGCCATGGTCCATTTGTTAAGTTACCCTTTCTTTTTGGTCCATTGTTAAGGTACCTTTTAAATGGGCGTCCCTAAAACATGGGATTGATTCCATTTCAATTTCAGTTGAACTTTTGCATCACATATCCATTCCAGAATCAAATCTAAGAACATAACGAAGGCAACAACTATTTTGCTCTCTATAGAAGCACATCATATAGCACATGTTATCCTCGAAAAATTTCCAACTTAATTGACTCTGTATCCAAAGGCTAGATGACCTGAGTGTCATGTTAAATCTCATGTAACTTCTTCAGTTCTTCAGAAACTGATTGCAAGATGATAAAACAACTATATCTTCACAATATTAGTCTCTCCTAATAGATACCATTTGTATATATTCCAAAATGCAAATAAAAGAGATGAGAGATCATAGTATAATTACAGTATTAGGCTCATATAAGCTTAAAAGTAGAATTAGGCAATCCTTCTCCGCCATATAAGAGTTGGAAGAAATGCTAATATTACAGGAGGGACACCATGACTTAACCGGTTAAACCGTTTCAGTAATCAAGAGACCCCATAGTTGCGATGCCAGCGCACAAATTTCTCGACTCCTGTCCACCCGCGCATAGTCATTGTAGCTGCTACCAGTGGAGCCTCTAAATTGGGACCGAGTTTAGAAGCTCCAGACCTCGTTTGCCCATCTGCTGCACTTCCTGACTTGACAGTATCTTGATGCACCACACACTGTTCACAAACTCCCTGGCATTTGAAAGAAGAACAAAAATACACAAGAAGTGAATGATTGGCGTTTCAAAAGCAGTCCAAGCCTTGAGCCTGAACATGGTTGAAATATGAGCTGAATTTTGTATCATAGAAAAGTAAATATGGAAACTCACGGCCAAGGGTCATCACCAAGGAGAAGAACATCATTCTCCCGGTCAACAAATACAAGCTGCCAGCCTGATCTCAGGTCCTCCAATTGGCCTTCAAGGCCAAACATGCGAGCAAGTTCACTGCGTAACTCATTGTAACTGCTGAATTTGGTGATATCTAGTGACCTCCCGAAGGACCCTGACTTGTAAACCTGTTAGTAATAACATTCAGATTAAACACCAATAAGAAGAGAAGAGAAAATGCAAGGCGCTACAGATATATCACTAAGTAAACAAACAAAACCAAGGCAGGGCAACTTGACAATAAAAAAGAATGGAGGTCTCTTTTTCGTTTTTTTTTTTTTTTTTTGGTGCGCGTCTATGTTTTTTAACCCAAAAATGTGGGACATAGGGAGAGGGGACAGAACAAAACTACAAAACAATGGACTGAACAAAACTACAAAACAAAACACCAAAAAGACTGTAAAAGTACAAGTATTACACTCCCATCCATAAATCATACCAGAAGTCATAAAAATATACACAAAATGAGGTAACTTACCTTAACAAAGGTTCTATTTGGTGGGTTTGCTTGACCCACATTTTCAGGAGACTGCAGGAAACCTGATTCATCAATACAACCGGAAGGCGTCATTGCCGGATTAAGCGCAAAATCGGTGCCTGTAGTGCTCAAATAATTGGAAGAAGCAATGGGTAAAGATGTGGAATCACCATCACTACCAACTCCCCTAAGACTTGCCATCCCATTCTGCATTAGAAGAGCAGAGGAATCGATATTAACCCCAAACAAAAGATGGCTATGGGGATCGTTGCTCCCTTCCTGATCAATTGAA
Organism: Cornus kousa; assembly: GCA_025631255.1. Classification (NCBI taxonomy): domain Eukaryota; kingdom Viridiplantae; phylum Streptophyta; class Magnoliopsida; order Cornales; family Cornaceae; genus Cornus; species Cornus kousa. The sequence goes on along the minus strand of JAOTQH010000060.1, from coordinate 1,224,561 downwards.
CACTCTCTACCAGGAAATGGCGGCAATGAAACAGCATTCTGAGAGAGGTTCGTATTGGTTGGTCCTAACTGTTCCACCTGGGGCAAAATACATTGTGATGCTCCAGAGGGAAGCGGATCAATGGCAACTCGCTTTGGTGGCCAGCCAGCAGAAGATAACAAGGAATAGCTTCTAGGCAAGTTGAGTAGCTGGGACGTTTCATCCTGGGGGAATGAACCCAAAAGACTTTGTAGAGGAGAAACAGCAGAATTGGTTCCATTTGAGCTGGAAAAGCTCTGCTGTTGGCACATGGAAGAGATTGCTTGAAATGAGGGTGACTGGGCTTGAGAGCTTGAAGCAAACTGAGACAGTCCAGAGACAACACTTGAAACCTGCTGAGGATCAACCAGCTGCTGCTCCTGCTGCTGCGACAGTGGAGGCTGCTGGTGCTGATTAGTGAATGAATGCAGGTGCTGCAATTGTTGCTGAAGAAGATGAGACTGTGACTGACCCTGAGACTGGCCCTGGTTCTCTTGAACGCTTTGCATAAAGGCAGGTTGAGGCTGAGACTGTTGTAACATTTGGGAAGGCATTAGACCAGCAGGCCCGTTGGGGACACTTTGGAGTTGCTGGAATTGCATAACAGATAGAGGTGCCTGTTTGGAAGGATCCATACCCCTCATTTCCTGAAGAGCAGCAGCAGCCATAGCTTGGTATATGTCACTTTGCATACCATTCATGGAAGCATCAAGCCTTGGCTGCATCCAGGGGTTGACTCCAATTCCCTGAAAGTTGAGAGATCGGATTCCTCGATCCCCATTATCTCCACGAAGCCACATAAGTGGAGAATTCATTCCCAGATCATCATCCCTGATTCCTAAGTGCATCAGAGGATATAGATCAAATACAAATATACATTCTATCCTTGATTTCTAGTTGCAATAATAATAATAAATTAAAATAGTTCACTCTCCAAAGTAGTAGGTAAGTATACCACTCAAAGAGGGTAATCCAGGCGGCCATGGTTGCTTGAGCCTCAGAGGGAATGCAGATGGATACATGGGGAATGCTGTTAGTGGTTCAATCTCCCACAAGGACACTCTTGGCTGCCTTTCCCCAGCTGTGGACTCATCCCAGCCAACCTGCATTAACCAAATCAAAGTTCATGAGATTCACGAGATTCATTTTCAGAATCATATTAATGACACAAAATTGAAGTATTAACGCATTTATTCGTCAACCATGTTCTCTTGAAAAACATCAAAATAACTAAATATAAATTGGGAAAACAGTGATGTACAGACCTTCACCGAGCGCCAATACGAGTTTGGCCACCGAACAGGATCCAAGTCACTTATACCAGTTATGGTTCCCATGTAGCTGAATAAAAACACAGTTGTCAGATTTCCACTTTGAAACAACTACCACACTTAGCCTTGAATGAAGAAATTCATGCTAACAAAAGGAAAAAATACAGAAACGTGATGGTATTTGATATTGATAAAAACAATGACTAAATATCTAACCAACAGAAACTACTGAAATAAAAGAAGAGCAGCTGTATCCAACATTCCATTGTTCCCCATGGAAGTCCAATTCCACAATCAACTGATTCCAAAGGAACTCTTTGTGAACTAACCAAAATATATGGGTAAGGGCTGTAACTTTAAAACCACATAAGTGTTTTCACAGAAGTCCCAGACACAAATGCTGAAACTTTAGTTTCAAATTTTCAATTCTGACCCTTAACAATACAAGAATAAAAACCCCAAACAATGCAAGAATCATAAAGCTAACAATAATACAAGACTTGAGAAACCTACCGACGGACACTTGATTCTTCAGTTTCAAAAAGCATTCGGAAGCGCATGCCAACAGAAACTCGAGTATGATAGACTGCTTTAACATATTTTGCCAGAGGTATGACGAATTCTGATGGGCTTGCCCTGAATTTAAGAGATTCAAATCCAAATGTAAGGAAGACTTAAAATGGTATATTTTTGTCCACATGCAATGAAACATACCTTGGATTATAAAATATGGTGAAGCGGCTATTAGTTGCGGCCGCATGAGCTGCAGCAGCAAGAAGCCCTAAGTGCATGCTGTCACTTGATAACACTGAAGAAGGCATCACTGTTTGTGGTCGGTTAGCACGCCGTATACCAAGGAGCAATTGATTCTTCTCGTTCCTGACAGAAGAAAAATCAGCTTCAGTACAGATGTTGGCTAAATAGCTGAATTCATGATAGAATATTGGGATCAACATGGTAAAAAGAGAGAGAAATACATCAGACGCAGAGAGAGAGAGAGAGAGAGAGAGAGAGAGATTTGCAACTTAGAAGGTCAGCCAAGGAAATACTTATATCTAAATCTCCAGTAAATGAACTATGGTAATAATTTTTCTTTTTTATGCTTCTGCTCAAAATCAACCAAATCATGGGATCGGAAATTTTTTAAAACCTATTGAGATGTTTTTCAATGACCATCCAAGTTAGAATCAGCAGAAAAGATACATCTTGGAGACAGTGAACCTAAAAGTAATTATTTCATGACATAAGACAAAAGCCCTATAATAGATCTATTCTCAGGCTGAAAGAGGAAAAGACAGTAAAGAGAAGGTAAACACAGAGAAGGAGCCGATTGCCCACCATATGAAAAGGACTGAATCACCAGCAACAAGTCTTTTTGCACTTACGAACACACTCCATCCTGTTGTAAGAAGATGCCGCTTTGGCTGGCCTGCCATAGAATAGAACCAACAATTGCTAAGAATAATATAACAGGCTTCCAGCAATCATTTTTCAACAATTTGGCGTGAATACTCCATAAAACTTGGATTCTGATCTGTGTTTACACACGGTATTTTTTATATTTCATTTCCAATATCTATCTGGCTCCCAACAGGGATTTTGAACAAAACCCGAAGGCCTAAATATTTGATTTAGAACCTAACATTAACCAATGAAGTTTCAAAAGAACAAGTAAACTCCTAAATTTTAGGTTTAGAATGATGAGCAGTGAACACCAATGACAATAAGAAAAGCAGAGCCAATCCTATCGTGAAGCAGAATTACTGCTTTGAGCAAGAGGAGCATAATCAAGTTAATATATACAAACCTGACCTCTGTAATGCAGTACCAATGCTTTGAGCATGATGTTCATTCAATGAGGTCTAGGACATAAAATTCGTCTGAAGAAACTTTATAGTATGTTATGAGTATAAATACAAGTTATAACATATTTATGCAGTGGAGGATATTAGATTGCACTGCATGATGCAGGTCCATATAGAAGGACACCAGTAAATGAAAGGTAAACCTATAACAACAAATGTTCTGTCTGTTACAAGGATAGAAAATTGGAAGGAAGGGAAGGGAAGACAGGTCCTTAGGAGCCTATCTCTCGTGTTGCTCAGTTGAGTAGAGATGAAATGGAGACGGAAAAAAAGGATAGACCAATAGGACCATTACATCCTTGAATATAAAAAACAAAATACTAAAGGTTATGTGCTAGGGTAAAAAGCTAAAAAGAGAGATGTTTTCCTCATCTTCTCTGCCCGCTTTTGGGCACAAGCTACTTGTAGACCTGGAGGGAGACGTCTCTCCTCCCTTCCTTTCCCTTGGCCCTTCACCTCTACCAAGAAAAGAACGTATCTTCCCTGCTTCCCTCCCCCATATCAAGCATAGCACAAGTCTCAAGTTCTGTTTCCAACAACAATACAAGCGCGAAAACTTGATAACTTCATGACAAGGCCAAGCAAATTCTAAACAAAGGGGAAAAAGAAGGCCCATCTCATCAGACATAACAAACACCACATCTGATTGCATTGGCTGCTCTCCCCCCTTCCCCCAAAAAATAAAAAACCACCCAGTAAGTTCTCTTTAAACACTCACCACGAAATATATGTCTAAATTTCCATTCATTATCATGCAGATCCCTTGCAATTAATTCCTGAGCTGGAGGCTGCTGGGAGAAATCCTGTAGGTCAAAGGCATGATTTCAGATATGCATGTGATAAAGTTGAAAAAATCTTTAAACTGGACAATTTAATTCTAGCACAAAAAAGATTTACCAGTGGGGGAAACACTTTTTCAGCTGCCCGGCGAGGAACTGAGAACCCTCCATGAGTACTTGTGTCACTGGCTGTCAATGTTTTGCAGAAATAGTTTGTAGGCTGTTTGCTGGGGACACCCAAATCTGCTGGAAGGAACACATCCTTTTGCTCTTGCTACATAAAAAATTAAATCAGAAAGAAATCGAAGAAGACCAGAAGACAGGAAAATAAAACCTAACTAAAAAAGATTAGCATACCGAGCTCAGGGGTTGCAAGGTCATCTGAGCATATACCTCATCTGTCTCCACATCTGCCTGAAGTAAACAAATATTGAGTCTCCAGAACCAGCCTACTAAATATCCAGAACAAGGAAATGAAACTAAAGATTTCTTACATGCATGGTCACACTGTGAAGCTGACAGATGAGTTGTGGTGGTAAGCTTGGGTAGTTAGGGATATGGGCATCAACTTCCCTGTTTGTTGATGCAGCAACCTACATAAATTGCACAAGAATTTGCCCGACATTATTTAAAAAATTATTAAAATGTGTAAATAACTTAACAAACTCAAATTCAGTGTACAAAACCATACTGATTCAACTTTTAAAACTAAGGTGCAGCAATTTAAATAGTATACAGGCACTAAAAACCATAGTTACTAATTCATGAAATGGGAAATGTACGGTCCTTACGGGGGAGAGAGAGAGAGAGAGAGTGTATGCTGATATATATGAGTATCATACATATATTAGTGAAAAGTTTGGGACTAAAAATACAGCATCAAGCATCAATCATATCAAAGAACCAATCTATGTTTAGCATATATACACTTATCAATATGAACAGACAATTCTAAGGAACAAAGTGCTAATAAAATAGATATGTGGTTAGCAAGAAACAACAAAATTAAAAATGATTACATTCATGAAACTATTAAAGAGACATACATTGGAGATAAAATGGGAGAAAATCGAATAAGATGGTTTTTTCATGTGCAGCAAAACCAATAACTTCACCAATGAAGAAGAGTGACATGGTCCACATTGAGGGTAATGTGGGGAGAAGAAGAAGATCAAATTTAACATGAGTTGTTATATATAAACAATATGATATATATATATATATATATATATATCATATTGTTCAGCAAAAAGCTAAAATATTTATGCTCAGAAACAAGCAAACTGAAGTCCAATCTGAAAATGTAAGCAGTGCAGAGAGTGTATCACTAAAATGTCATGGACTAGCAAAGAACCTTTCAAACCCTTCACATAGTTTAATGGTACTCTTAAATAACTACCAAATTTATTGATGTTTTATCTCCAAAAATAGAAAGAAAAAGCACCTGTAAAGATAGACAAACATAAAACAGCTTTCCTTTACCACAAAGTAAAAAAAGTGTATATGTTCTTTGCTGAGCAGACATAAATAAACACATTGTCCACATTGCATGGGGTTTGGGATCAATTTCAAAATCTAAAAGCAAAAAACAGGGAGTATAAGTTATAACCAACCCATGTAGGCTGACCTGCTCGCTATGACCCTGAGGGAAATATACCACGCGGTTTCCAACAGCAGGTAGAGAAACAAGAGGACCCGCACATGCATGCCAAAGTTCAGAATTCAGACATCTCTTCTCCCCTGCCAATTGAGTTCAGCAGCAAGAAAATCTTCAATGAATAAAATCAAGTTTGCACAAAATTCCATCTTGGGGCTTTCACAATGATAAGCACATTCAAGAATGATGCGCCTCTGGTAATAGTATTTTCATAATGAAGCTACAAATAATGCAGCAAGCCTCTCGTTTTACGCCGAAAATTTTATGAACCTCAACGAATGGGACATGACAACATCAAGAAAAAGACACAGACCCAGCAAAATTCAATGGCACTAATGCCATCTCAGATCCCAAAATCACACACTAAAGTCACCCCAAGAATTCAGTCTGGCTAGAGAAACTAAAACAATAACCTCTGGCAGATGAAGGAAGTGCTACATACCCAGGAAAGAGGGACAAAGCGGCAACACAACAGAACGAAATTTAAAAGTGACACCCAAACTACCAGATCATGAAATGAAGAAGTCTCTGCAATAAGTGATTTTATCCAAGAAGCTAAACTTGTGGAATATTACAGAAAGAAAAACAGATGTCCAAGCCAAAAGTTAACAAGGAAACAAACATAGATATACACCAAAGATTCAAACAAACAAAAAAGCATACCTTCAGGAGACTGGTGTGTGAGACCAGCAGAAGAGAGCCTCATATCTGCAGATTGAAGAATAGCTTCTAGCCCCAGATTTGGATCCACGAAAAGTGACAACAAAAACAAAAACTACTATCCCCGACAATTCAGCACTAAATTCTCCAACAATAGCCCCCCACAAAACTGAACAAGCGATTCTTCCACCTCCTTTCCACCCAAAAACACCATAATACCTTTAATTTGCCCTCCCAAAACCCACCTAAAACTGAATTTAATAAAATTCCTTACTTTGTACCATCGAAACCCATTTTAATCTGATTGTGTAACTTAAAAAACACCACCACCACCTACCCACCAGATTTGTGGTAAAATAAAATGATGATCTTGTATGCAGAACCTTTGTATAGATGAAGAAGATAGAACAAAACCAGTTATATCCCCTCCAAAATCTTCAACCGAAGCCGGTTTCGCTACAAAACACGATCCACTTCAGCTTCATCCGCTCTTGATCCTCTTCACCCAACCCCAAATACACCAATCTTTAACGAAGAACTTCATATGACAATTCTTCAACGAATTAACCAGCACATTTCCAGCTCAAACTCCAACATAGCACTCGTAGAAACCCTGATTGCTTGTTTCTTTTCTTGCAAGTCCGATTGCTTGTTTCAACTCCAGAAAAACCTCACAATTCGCAACCATGTGAAGCTCGTGAGCTTCCAATTCTTCAAGAACCAAGCATTCAAGGCCCTCAAATACAAAACACCACATGCAAAAACAACGAACTCTTCAGATCTCAGCGACAATCGAAGTAAAACCCAAATGAAACCCTAATTTCGAGCTTGATAATTACTCCCCCGGAAACCCTTGAATAAAATCAGATCTCCGAACTAATTTCACAGATTCAAGTCACAATCGAGCATCTTCGGAGCTTATCAAGCTAAAACACACAATGATATTCGATTCAAAGTAGAGACTTACACAAGGTCATACAGAGAATATACATACATATTATATATATACACTCCTATATATGTATATAAGTGTGTATATGGATGGGTGCGAAGATTTAGAGGACTGAAGTAGAAACTTAGGGGGTTGCAATAGTTTCCACGGATGGAACTGGAAGGTACTGACAGAGTAGTACTACTACTGGGTCACTCTGTTTCTCCGATTGTGCTTTTACTTTATCTCTCTATTTCTTTCTCTTTCCTATACCCCAATCAATCCACACAACCGCCATAGGTTTTTTTGATGTCGTTTTATACTAGTAGTATTGGAGAGTGAATACGGAGAGTGAATGAAAAATAAAGTGTACGTAGATACAGAAAGCTTGTTGCTAGATTTTTTTTAGAGCGAGAATTTAGAGAGAGAAAGTGAGGCCGACTTTTTGTGACTGTTTCAGTCAATTTAGGAAATACAATTTGTGTATGCTATAATTTATCCTCGAAAATCAAGATATTTACTAAATTACCCTTTTTATTTTTTTACTTTTTGCATTTTTTAAAAAAAATTAAAATATTACTCCAATTTAAGTGTCAATAGTAATTTTAAATGGAACATGTATTATCTCTCTGAAAAATTACTAACTTAGTCTTTTTGAATATTTAAATTTAAAATTAAAAAATTTGAAATATATTGTTTTAAAAAAAATGAATAATTATTTTAGAATAAATAAAAAAAAGAAAGCATGACAATTATTTTAAAATAAAGATACTAATTAACATGCCCCCTACTTGCTCAATGGATAAGATTTTAAATTACATTCCAGGTCTCAAAAAAGATGAGTTTAAATTTAAATAATATTATAATACTATACATGATTTGCATATGATCACGAGTCCAGTTAGCAAATATGCTAGGGCATAGCAGTTTTGATAAAGATTTAAGAGAAGTCTTTGCAATCTCACTTTGGAATTGCGCTCTTAATTTGAATGGTGTGCGTATTGTAGGGCCAATACACCTGTCCTAAGAAAAAAATAAAATAATAACTAGCAAATAGTTAATTTTTCATTAAAATTGAATAAATAAATAAAGTATTAGATATCTGCGGGGGAGAAATTCACGCGGTCCGATACGACACATTTTTTCTGCAAAGAATAGAGTAGAAAATCGATGAATCTTGACAGCACCAGTGTGGTGCCTGTCAAGAGTTCTCCGACAATCAAGCCTATCATCGAAAATCTAAAAGAAGGCAGGGATGGGATTTAATAATGGTTTTTTGTGGTACCTTTATTGACGGGTAGGATCTCATTCTTATAGCCACTCTCCCTCTCAAATGATTCTATGAAATTACGTCGATACTAGTTTATTTGTGAGATCAGAGAAGATCGGTTGAGATCCGTTTGTTGCCAGATTTGTCGAGATGTGATTCAATCCTTTAACTTTCTCAAATTGTGCCAAGGTTATTTTTACTCTATTGAACCACGTCATCTTATCTTACCCTTGATAATGAAATATTATCATTCTTATCCAATGAAAATTAGTTGTCTCTATGTCAAGTAGGTTAGGTTTATTTTTCTCAAGATCAAATATATTTACTTTAGAGTTTGTTTTGTTTTTTTATTTTTTATTTTTTATTTTTTATTAACACATATTTACTTCAGAGTTTACTATAACTAATTACCCATCAAAAATTCAAAAGTGATAAATTTATGTTGCATGTGAAACAGAGTATTAAAGGAATATGAGAATTTCATAAAAATAAAAAAGAGTGTTGAGTCAAAAATTTTGTATAAAGGAAGGGTAAAATTGTTATTTTATAAAATTTGATCAATATGTTTATATAGAAAGTAACTAAGTACACACCTCAAATCTTAAAAGAGATCAAAGTAATAAATTACGAGTAAAAAAAAAGCACACGCGCAGGCAATATGTAGCAATGTATTGCAGTGGTAACTATAATAAGAAGTTGCTAATAGCATGCAAAGGTAGGTTGGGTTATGGACCAGACCCAATTAGGAATGATAGTGATTTTGCAGATTGCTTGACCCAATTTTGAATATGGAGTATGGATGGAGTCAACTTCATGCAGCTTATGGAATAATGGAGTCGGCTACAATTAATAATTATTTTTACAATTGTGGATGAATTAAAAATTAATAATGTAAGAATATGGTTTGGACAAGTTAAATTAAAACAAAAACATGCATCACAAAAAGGTGTTTTGTTTGGTTGTGGAAATAGAAAAGGGATTTGACACTCACTTTCCACTTGAATGTTTCCATCTCTTTTTTCTTTTCCTTTCCTCCTCTCCCTTCATTATTATAATTAATTTAATTTAATATGACGGGTCAATTCCACACTCCAAAAATGATTTAATTTAATATGATGGGACTCAATTTCACATGCCAAAAATGATTCAAAGGTAAGCTTTCATTTATTTATTTTTTTCGGAAGTTAAGGTAAGCTTTCATTTTGTAATAATTTAACTCCTTAGTCTATATATTTAAATGTAGTAAATCAGTATTTTGAAATTAGATATTTTAAAGAAATGTTATAATTAAATTTGAAATAAATTTCCTTTCATTTCAATTATAATGTGTCAATTTGATATTTCCAAATACAACATTAATGAAATGTTAAATTAAAATTATATAAATTGCTAGACAAAGAG
>JAOTQH010000060.1:1196632-1214609 GCA_025631255.1 Cornus kousa | reverse complement strand
TTCCACAAAAAAAAAAAAAATATTATAAACAAAGGCCAAAAAAAAAAAAAAAAAAAAAAAAAATCTTTGAACGTAAATGGGACAACTCTGAACTAGCTACATCAAACGAACGCACTGTGTTAGGGTTTGGTACAAATAACCATTATTACATTGTTATTATTAATTTTTGTTATCATTGTATAGTGAATAATGATTCGGTATATATATATATATATATATAGATAAATATTTATAGTAAAGTTATGGGCACTTTTAGGATGCTGCAAAGGCATCAGTTGAATAGTGTAGTTTATCATTTCTTACTATCAAGAAAAATGTAGTGTTTTCAACTTTTTATTGGCCAAGAGGATTCAATAACACAGGGTATTAAATATTTTTTTCCGGTGGGACATAGGAAAATAATTGGAGTAAAATGGGTATTATTGCAACTTATCTATTTATTTAAAAGCTTAAATTGTTGGGTGAACGTTTTCTTATTTATTCAAAAGTTTAAGCTGTTGGGTAGTGTTGCATACATACCTATTTAAATCCAATCACTCTTCCACCCGGATCCGATGTGGGACAAATCTCCTCATGTAACAATGGGCTTATACGGTGTCGTGCATGATATGGGCCTATGATCTTTGGGCTACGGTTGAAGCTTGTCGATTCCAAACTGCTCAGAAGCCCATTGGGTACCATTATAACCTCTCCCTGATACAACGACCTCCGCGAGGCCCAGCCAATTTCATCAGCAAGAACAAATAATTTCTACATGTAAATTTGGAGGTGGGTTGGTTTAGGAAACTAGCAATGCAAGTAGAGACTAAAGAGTTAATTTATATTAAAAATAATGAAAACACGATTGATAATATTATATATAATGAGGAGTTTTTGTAACTGTGTTTAAGATGATTTATTATTATTATAATTATTATTATTATTAATTTTTTTTTTTTTTCAGTTGTACACCTTTTGGATAAAATAAAATATTTAATAGTAGTATAGATATCAAACATTTATTTGTTTTTTTAACTTTTCCTCCAATTGTTTTTCATTAATTAAACAATAATGACCATTTAAATTTTACTATTAAAAAAAAATCTACTCAATCATTTCATCATTGTGTATATACATTGTAATTTGTATATATAGTGCCCAAAAAATAAAATATATTGAAGCAAATAAATCTTCTATTATTCACATCTTAATTACTATTGGAACATCACATTCACAACTTCAATTCTTGCTTTAAAGTAGTAGTGTGTTTTCTATAGGTTGGGAAACAAAATATAACTTTTTAATATATAAATTGATTATAATTATATGATACAATAAAGAAAGATTAAAAAAAATATAGAAGTTCAATACCTTAAATGCCATTGTAGATTAAGAAAAATATAGAAATTTAATACCTTAAATGCCATTGCAAATTTTTTAATTATATCTTCAAGGGAGAGTTTTTCAATTATATATGTCAGTTACTTTCTCATAAATTAATAAAATAATTAAAAATACATGAAACCCAAATTTAGACAGCCCATAAGAAAAAAGTGAAAGTTTTACGCATAAGAATGAATAGTAACTGCCAACCCTTTTTTCTACTACATATGTGAATGATTTATTTTAACAGCTTTTAATCTTTCTAATATTTGAAATTATAATGGTGTTAGGTTGGTTTACTTTTATGTTAAGTAAGTTACACTGTTGTTCTATAGGCCTAAAAACATAATTGTAGTAGTATTTAAGGTAAATGTACAATTAGATATACCCAGTATTATATAACAGGGAGTGCTAAAAATATCAACCCAGATACAAGGGTTGTGGTTGAAATCAACCAAGTTGGGTTGCACTTGTACGTGGAAGTAAAATTGCTCGGGTAATACTGATTTTGAGTTCATAGAGAAAAAATACAAAAACGCTCACTTTGATTCATTTATCCTCAACCAGACAAAGTTCTCAACCTCTCCAACTGACAAAAACAATTTGAAAAAGGTCTTTCTTTTAACACAAGGACTATATGATTACAAATAATACTCCTACCTTATTTATAAGCATCTCATCCCAAATGGACGGATATGGATTATCTGAAACTCTCTTTACTTCTCTACACTCTTACCTATGTCTACACAACTATAGAATCCTCCACAAAATTCTACCCTACTTCGAAAGACTCTAGAATTACTTCTTGCCATGCATATGTCATGTAACATCTTACTTTGCGCACCCGTGTCGCAAATTCTACACCACTCCAAAAGACTCTAAAATATCCTCTTGCCATACATATGTCATGCAACATATTACTCTGTTCCTGTAGTTGAAGCATGCACGTAGACACATGCACATTCCTAAATTTTGGTACAGAAAAACAACTTAAGAAACAATAAATACTAGGATGTATTAATTAGATGGTAATACAAGATACTTCTTACAATTATCACACAGTTTTAATGGTATGATACTTTGATAGTTTTCTGGATGCCAAAATTCCAGTAACAATTCTGAAATTAGGAAGGAAAAAGAAAATTCAAATTTTGTGGAATAAATTAATTGACGTTCTCTTCACAAATTGCTTGAAAAGCTCTACTTTTTATAAACTTCTACAACATAAAGGAACATAAAAATCCTATCACAGATACCATATGAATCCTGTTGTACATTGACGAAGAAGATACATTGTCTGCAAATGAATACTTACAGGTCAAAGTAACAAATACTTAACGGTTTACTTGTGTGTAATCTGTTCAAATCTCATAAGAATTCCGTGTAATTTACCAAATAAATTTAGTGACGCAATTACTCTCAAAATGAAAATTCTGGGGGAAAAAAAAATTACAAGCTACTTCGAAGAAATTATGGTCGATCCGTAATTAAGGAAACATACAATAGCTGCAATTCATGTTTGAACTGTGCAAAACTACACATTCCCTTGAACCAAAATGATTAAAGTATTCTTCATGCTGCATGCTGTTTCTTATGCCAACAATCACTGAATTATCATACATATACAATACAAGAACTTCCCATTGCGGATTTAGTTCTCTCTTTTCTGAGGGGAGAGGAAACATGTTGCAACTTTCTTCAAACTTCCGGCTTACATCTCTCTCAATAAAACGATTCTTTCCAGGTGCAATCTAAGCACCACAGCAACATTAAAGCATGCTCAGTAGTCACGAGCCCAATTGTTACCAATTGCACAGCAACCATAGATCCTATCCATGTATGTAGTAGTCTTTGCTGCATTACAACATTTTCACCCATTAGAATAAATCCCATCTTTTCATCCCGCAATTATAAAATATACGTTTATATATATTATGAACAAGCATCATATGATTTCTGTCAATAAAAAATCTAATCAACACAGTATTTCTTTGTTGGAAGGACAGATGTTTGCTCGTCACATTCAGTATTCCTAATATTCACAAAAATAATTTCGAGCTCTTACTTTCAAGGGTGATATTTCCATTCAGATTTGGATAAATACCTAGGAATTCTATCGATATACTTCATATTCTCTAAAATTTTACTCCAAAATAGACTTGCAGGTGAAGACTGGAGTTTTCCTAGGGTTAAGTGAGATTCTCATCCCATCTATCACTTTATTCCAAGGTATGCTATAATACCAATTTTCTTCCAGAGAGTAAGCCAGCATTAGAGAAAATGGATTTTCTTCCTAGGGGATGATGAAGTGGAAAGAAGGTTCACCTTATTGATCGGGACAAAAGTATGGAGGTCGAAAACTGATGGGGGTTTGGGCAATATGTGAATCATGAAGACAACCTAGCCCATCTTTCATAGCTTTGGGTGGAGGTTCTTGAAAGAGAATGAGCCTGCATGCTTTAGGGTCATCACTGCCAAATATCTTGATAAACAAGAATCCATTCATGTCTGGTGGAGCATTTTATAACTAAAACTCTTCACATCAAAGGAATCAAGTGGAGAGTGGACGATGGCAGGAACATCTTTTTGTAGAAGAGTGGTAGGTAGGGAAAATTCCAAATTGGGACTAGCTGCAAAACCAAGTCAGATGTAGAAGATCAATTTTACTGTGGTGGACATTATCTATGAAAATTTGGAAGACTTTTACCTTCCTTAGTTCCTCTCCACAACCATCGCAAATGATATTAAACAATGAAACACAAGGCAATTGAATCATGAGCCGGGATCATAAAGAGTGTACTACGTGTTGGAAATGGAATTAATACAACGGATTTAGAAAATCAAATCTCTCTTGTTCGAAGAATCGAAATACATCGAATCCTGGCCACACCCACTGCCATAAATAGTACAGCTTTTGATTCTAGCATGTACTCTAGGGAACAGTGGCTCGACTAAGTGTACTGATTATCAGGCCTTGAACCAAGAAAATTCAAATAGGGACAATCTTAAATGGAATTTTGTAAATTAAAAAATAACGAAAACATGAAAACCTTCATTTAAGTTGTTCGGCTTGAGCATGAACTGCTGTTATCCAATAAGCTTTAGAAATGGCAGGGGTGTACGAGTTACGACCAATGATCCTCCATGGCTCCATCTAAGATGCGAGTCAAAAGAACAGAAAGTGCTGCACGTTTTAGACATTGCACTAAAAAGTGGCAAGTCTAGCTAACTAAATCATCCACATGACCCAAAATTAAATGACAGAGGACTAAGTTATAAAAATAAAAAACTCCTCTGACCCGAATTTAGTTGATCTCTGCCCTGTAATAATCATTACGCGTTTACGATTTTTATCTGGAAGGATAGGAATGGAGAAGATTCTGGCTAATATATCAAATAAGTTGAAGGAATATGGTTTCATTTTGAACTTGCATATATACCTTTTGGATTGGGAATTTCTTTCATAAGTGCCTACTAGGTACATATATTTATATATTAGAAGTGAATGCATATATGGATTATTTTCCATTTTCCCTCTTTTGCCTTTTGAGGATTTCCATAAAATTACCTCAAAAATTGAAAAACTGAGAAATATCACTCCTCGTCAAAGTCCATAAGAAAATCAGTTAAGTTCTCAGAATCAACTATAGCTTCTCCAATAGACATGTCTTCCTTCTTTGGTTTACCCTGCAACAGGAGAGGAGAGAGAACATATTACATGTAGTTGCCTGAAATGTATAAACGAAGTTGGCAAGCAGATATATAATACAAATTAATTCTCGCGCAAACAGATCATTGTCAACTTCTTGGTCCTTGAAGAAAGAGAATTCTCTGCTGCTATCCCTATCTGGTAGGATTCTAGTCATCTAAAAAGGAATTAAGCATTGGAACACATTCTCAGACTGACAAAATTCAGTCTGGTTCAATATGTCCATTCAATATTTCGTTATACATTTTTAACTATTACTGATATAGCACCACGATTCACATGAATAGTGATACTTAACACTGCACATTGGGGGTTTCATTGGTTCTCTTGTAGTTCTCTAATATATTTAACTTCTTCCCATCTTCATGTGAAGTATAGGGTAATGCATGAATTAGTGTTCATCTCTCATAAACTGCCAAATCAAAAGCAAGAATACTACAAATAAGGAAAAAAAATATTAATGACTAGAAACTGAGCCACCTGACTCACCTTTGACTTGCGTAGCTCAGGAGTACTTTTTAGAACACTCCAATTGCGTGTAATTTTCTCCTCCTCTTCATCCTCACCCTCAGCTTCACTATCTTCTCCATCCTATCACAAAGAAGCATGAAAAAAAGAATGCCATAACTTATGCAACCAAGGTAAGTAATCTATAACTCCATAATAGCAAGCGTAACCAGAATGAATTGAAGTGAGAAAATATTATTAAGAATATGAAAGCCCAATGAGAAAACAAACTCACATCATTTTCACCAATGTCAACAGCTTTTGCCATAGCTTCATCCATATCTGGTATCTGTTGTAGAAGAGAGAAGACTCCAGATATTAAAAAAATAAGAAAATGACCATCGAGAAGTTATACAGTTCCTAGTTTTAGAACCTCAGATGTAATAAATCAAATCAGGTGGGAGTAACTCTAAGATATACTTGATTACGTATTTCTGAAGTTTCGGTGTGCTAAAGATGTACTTTCTATGGTAAGAGGTTGAAATGCTTGGAGGGTTCAAGTGAAGAATTCCTTAGTATTCAATGCGCAGATGGTTGGTAAGCACAACTGCACAAGCTACCTATAACACATGGGTAGTTCGGGTTCGATTTTGATACCATGGATATTAAGAACAAAGGTGCTGGAAGTCCCAATAGATTGGGCCAAGGTTAAAACCAAAGTGATCTTTTGGAGAGTGATTGAGAGAGAAAGAACATTAAGAAAACTCTGAGGTTAAGACTGCCCTTCTGGTGGTGTTACAAAAGAAAATATGTTCCACTTGAAAACAATCCAAATCTATCCCCTTGTTACTGTTTTCTTGAAATTGGGGTAGGGTCATATCTATTTATAGGAGACAAATGCATGTGGAGGATAGCAAGTACACGAACTGGTATGGCGTAGCCAACTAGAGATACTGTTACATCATGGGACAATATCCATTTGTCTTGAAGGTCATGTGATGCTCTGTCGCTCTCTTTATGACGGGCAGAGGTGTAAACCATGGAGAAATATATATAGATGCATAATTGATTGTAGCTACCAGGCCACTAGGGATGTAAATGAACCAAACTTTCGATGAACAGCTTGGGCTAGGCTCGCTAAGAGCTCGGTTCGTGTTCGTTTGTTTAATAAATGAACCAAGCTCAAACAAAATTTTCATGTTCGATTATTAAACGAACTGAGCTCAAACAACTACCAGCTTGGCTCGTTTGTTCATCATGTTTGTGAACAAACTTGTTGAACGGCTCATTTTGAGCTCGAGAATACACACACACACACACACAAATTTAGGCTATTTTAAGAAAGCTTATTAACCATTACACTTTATTTTAACTTATAAGTAGTCTAAGCCCAACCCAACCCAACATAACTTATATATTTAATGCTTTTGAATATGAAGGGGCCCAAGAACCCTAGCCCATCTCAATTACCCAGCCAATTGTAAGCCTTATCTCTATTACCTTTTCTTTCTCACTCACACACAACCCCAGCCCCAGCCACTGAGATGGAATCTGTACCCTTGATGAGATTGAGAAAGACAAATGGGTTTTGCCAACCTTAGGCTATGGCTAGAGTAACACATACACAATGTAACATACAACCTTAGCTATTGGTTTTGTGACACAATCACTGGTCATAGAGAGGCAAAACCAGTCATCATTGATGACGAAAAGAGGTGATATACACACACATACAACGTAACATACAAACATGAACGAGCTCCAGTCGAGCAGTCCAAGCTCTCGTAACATAGCGCATGCAGCATGGACATTGTACTCGTTTTGAAGCGATGTATAGTAAAAGAATAGTAGAATACATTAGAAGAGTTTTATCTACAATTATAAAATAAACTTGAACTATTGAATAAGTTAATTAGCATAGGTTGTATATCAAGTGTCAAGTGTTCAAATATGTGGCTTGAGAGCACAGTCGTATCACATCCGGATGGTGCGAACCAATCCTGGAGATAGCCACTTGTGCGGCTAGGGATATGTGGTAGAAATAGCTCTTGTTGTTGGTTTGCTATGTATGAGAAACCTTGCTTTGGCCGCTTTGCCAAAGTCCAAGGTCTAGGCACCTCCTGTGTTGGCTGAAGAACTAAAAACAGAAACATTGTGGAAATATGACACAGGTCATGACTCTGAAAGCCACGTGTCTCATGGAAATATATCAAGCTAGCTTTCTGGAGAATTGTCTTTAGAGAACGCCAAGATTTTTTTTTTTTTTTTTTTTTCAAACTATCATAATTACCAAAATAATTTAACAGTCATTGATATTTTTTAGTACATTTACAATTGTTCTCAACTAGTTTTCATATTTTGAGAATGCCGTATGATAGCATCATTATCTATGCTACTAAATATCCCTTTTTTCACCTCAAATTATGACTCATCACTCATCCATTGATCTTTCATTGGATTGCGCAATTTATTGTTCACAATATTCATAGCAAAAAATGTCCTTTATATAGTGGTAGATGCTAGAGAGAGAGAGAGAGAATTATCATGGATGTGGGGTGGTAGAGTGAGAAAACGATAGAGACACTCAATTATTTTACTTTCTTTAAGATCCAAAAATATTGGTGGGGGCAAGATTATATAGTGGGGTATTTTTAAATATTTAGTGGGGACATTTTAAAATTTTAACAAAAACTATAGGCCATAATGTAAATAAAAAAAATTCAGGGGGGGGGGAGGGGGCGAACGCCACCACTCGGCCCTTGGTAGGTCTGTCCCTGGGAGCATTATATGGTCCCACGTGACAGGGTGTTAAGTGCCATGTAAATCTCCACCTGGAGGACACATGGCAAGGCGACGTCAGATACCCACAACACCATCTCATGGATGTGCCTAGAAACTCCCCCCTTCTTGCCTCTCATGTCAGCCAAAAACTGAACTAATTAGGTGATCTGAACTGATATAAATACTTTTTGGGAAGACAACTCTTGGAGTCCACATAACTCAAAATATACGGTAACAAACATGATTTGAGATGGAAATTAGCTTAAAAATATATAACCAAGGGGATCTGCCAAGTGGCATGTTAACACTGCACCATCACTGCAGGACAGCGGAGACATACTAGATAGATGCCTAAGGTTTTCCCATTACAATAACATGATATCAGAAAAGAAGCAATATGTACAGGCACTAATTTAAACAAAATGATAACCACAATAGAGAGAGAGAGAGTGAAACTCTGTCAACAAAATAATTTGGCATGAAAGTTGAATGAGACAGGGACATATCTTTTCTGTCCCTAAAGATAATTATTTATCAAAACATAAAACTGGTAAGTATAATGCAATGTTCATAATTATCATTATATTACCTCAAGTTCCACAGTCTTCTCTTTGGCCAGGATTTTCTCAAGCTCGTCTCTCGATATTATTTTGCCATGCTGATAAGACAAATTTGTGCAGACGATAAAGGGAAAAAAAGTCAGCATTTACATCATCAAGACATTAGTTACTAATGCTGCAGCAAACATTCTAATTGGTTACACATTTCCATTTGGTGTCAGGGTTGAAATAAGTATGCATTGGTGTGTATGTGTGTGCACGCGCGTCTAAGTGAGAGAGAGAGAGAGAGAGAGAGAGAGAGAGATGTGGAAAATTTTGGGATAACTCTCTAGACTTCACTATGCGAGCAGCTCCATGGAAAACAAAATCTAAAACACTGCTGATGCCTTTTTCCTTGATATTGCTGATTTGCTGATGGAGTTTCTAATTAATCTGAGTATTTTTCATGCCATCTAATTAGAAGTTGCCAGTGGATTCAATGTTTAAAAGAGTAAGAGCATTAAACTGCCAAAGTTGAATGCATTAGAAACTCACATGCTGGAACTATAAGCATTCTTGCAATCAATTATGATATTGGATAATAAAGCTGAAGAGATTTGACCCCATAAATCCTCATGACTGAGTTATGTGAAAACAGTTAAGTATCAAAATTAACATGAACTAAATTGAATTATGCTTGTATTATGCTCCCAGACCCAATTAAATTATAGTTATTAACTCTGAATTTGTCCATCAACTATCACATTAATACATTTCCAAAAAGAAAAGTAAGTCAAGTAGGCAAGTATCCTTAAGTTGATCAAGTATATGGGTAAGGTTGAGTTGTTAAAAACGTTGCTGATTGCCTGATTCTATCTTATTATGGATTTTGGAAAGACATTAAGGCTGTCAGTGGGGAAGAGGGATTTCAGGTTGTAGAAGGGACTTGCAGTTTTGAAAATTTTTATTTGAGCTTTAAAAAATAAGGATTCTTGTATCCTCTTGAAGGTTTTAAAAATAAATTTTGAGGCCCCAGTTACAATAATTAGATCCTCCCAAACAGGTGTTACTTTTGACTCCCTAAAAGGATGGAACTGGTAACATAGGACTGTTGTGCTCTCTCTCGAGAATTAAACGACTCTCTCTCTCTCTCTCTCTCTCTCTCACTCACACACACACACACACACACACAAACGGCTTATGATTCCTTTCCTGTTTTTACTGCTTGAACTGAACTTCACACAAATGTTTCATAGAAAAAATACTCTTAATAAATGACAACATTTTGAACATAAGCGCGAGTAATAACCTCTTTCAGATAAGCCAGCATATTGGGTGTTGGTTCATGAAAATCTGGACCCCTGAAATCAATCACCTCATCTGGATCTTGAATATAGTTCACTGTTGGGTAAACTGGATCACCACCCCATACTGCAAAGGTCAACAGATTATTGAAGTATCAGTAATATTCAAGTAAACTAAACCAGGAAGAAACTGCAAATTCTACATTTTTTTGTTGCTAAAATAACAAAGTTGATTAATAATCAGATCTGATTATATAAAATGCATAATAAGCCAGTCAAAACCTGAATATTATTTCCTAGTACCATAAAGAAAATAAGGAAAGCAAGAACTCAATTTGTAGCTCACACAACAGACATGAGGAAAATGTAATATGAGATACACAGATGGGAAAATTCTACCTATGTTTCAAGGTGGAGGTATGCTACTATGCTCATCAAGAATAAAAAAGGAAAGAGATAACAAGCAGCTGAATATATATACACATGTATACACTAAGAGAGAGAGAGAGAGAGAGAGAGAGAGGATGATATCAATTTATCTTTTCATTTAAGATATGGCAACAATGACAAGGATCAATAAAGTGAATAAAATAATTATAATTATTGCCGATTATTCCAGCCCAGAACTCATTGTTAATTCAATAAAAATAAAATAAACCAAAATAATGCAGATAAATCCAGAAATGGAGATAATGCAGACTCATAAATTTTCAAGTAAATACTTTGCTTTATTTGATCCTCCCGCATTCGCATTGCCAAAGGATCCCTGGGAATGCGCATATCAGTCCCCATCATTATGCGATACTCTCGATCAGTTTGATGTGAGAACATTTCAATGAGTTGCATGTTTTCATCTTCACCAGTCTCTTCAAAATGTTTCTGAACAGCTTCACGCGAAGTGTCCCTCTTCCATGCTTTAACCCATTCAGAGTAGTATGCTATTGGACCTATTCTTTCCAGTCTTTCTTGTTCAACCTGCAGCCTACAAAAAAATTACAATTACGTCACAATTTTTATTTTTGAAAACTGAACTACAACAGCCAGCTTCTTCTATTCGGTATTTCAGACTGGAAAGCAAGTAGCTACTTTGAAACCTCAAAGAGAGAAAAGCAAGCACTATTGCAGATAATCACATGTGATCTGATCACTTGCCAAATTAGGCATCAGTCTGTTACAGATATTTGATGACTTGTTAGATACAGAATCTGACAATGGGCTAAGAAGTTAAAACCATGCAACTAGATACAGTAACAACAGCTTCACTGGGTCAACATCCCTCCTTGGTAGTAATCCACAGTTCATAAGTTTAAAAATGAATTCTGAACTATTAAGCATTGGCACAGTTCTTGTTCTTTTCACAGTACGCGGTATGAATGTATGATGATCAAGCAAACACAGTTCTCTATGTCTAGACTTCAGATTGCCTAGAAACTGACAAAAACAGAAGTCCTTCATTAACTATGGCCATAATTGCAGACTAGACAACTGAACGAGAAGCAATTTCATTGTTAATTACCTCATTAGTGAAGTGATACAAACACACAATTGCAAAACTTCCCTAGTAGAGACCACAAGCTAGTCCTCGATAAAGTTTCTTTGTCAACACTTGATGGTGCTGTGGTCTGGAAAAGAAAAAAATTAAAGGCTGAAGACTATGCTACCCTCACTGGGTTAAAGTTGCTTGCTCGGGGTGATTGTAGCATTCAACATATTAAACACCTGGCTGAGTAAAAGCAGCAATTTTTAGCTTCAGAAATGTTGACAGCTTTTCTAGCAATGGAAGAATCTTTGAGAATCAAAATAAGTCCGGGTCCTCCATGGTCAGGTATATGTCCCGCTCTAAACTTTTATCTTCTCACTATCAGAACTAATTGCATAGACAACAAGTTTTGTGGTCGGGTATTTATTATCCACTGAGCAGATTAATACCTCTTCTGCTCCTCAATGACAATCTAAATCCAATTTAACCTTTTAGCTATAACGCTTCTTTAGGTCTGATATAAGAAGTACGGACACTTCTAAAGAGGAGTTCTATCTGTGTTTGACACCAACACTACTAGGACTTTTTTGGACATAGGTCTGAAAAAATTCTTATTTTAAACACACGGCCCACACTTTTCAGACACCAGCAAAATGCGACTATCGAACCTTGGACAGAGAAATTTCTTTTAGAATGGAGAATATATATATATATATATATAAGGAAAATTGAAACTAAATGTTTCATAAGATATATTGGAAATTTGATCATACACAAAAAATATATGTAAAAAGGTTCTATTAAGAAGTTGCAGTCAGAGAAAAGTCACTAAATTATGTTTATATATACATATAAATATGTGCATACATAATTACATGCAATACCTGTATAAATATATGTTGTGTGTTTTTTATGATTTATTTATTTATATACAGGACAAAGGTACTACTCAACTGAACAAAGCTTTTTCCCAACTATTTAGAGTCAGTTACATAAAACCATAATCTCAGTCAAACACATGTTATGATATCTCTTCTTGCCATCTTAACCTACGTTACCTTTTGTTTTCCACTTCCCTAGCATTACCCTCAATGTGGATCACGTTACTCTTCATGATCAGTTACGATTTTTACTAAATGAAATGACAAGGGTGATTATGGCTATATATTAAAAGTCATAAATTTCATGTACTAATTAAATACCAACTTTAGGTATCACGAATTTGTTTTCTGTATATTATAAAGTTATATGTAAAAATATATATATTTATTATTGTGTCTGTGCTGTGTCCTACTTTTCTTTGTAAGATTTGTCATTTCGATATATCCAAGTTGTACATGTGCGCATGCTTCTTGGCATCCAACACTATTGCCAAAAACCCAAACATGTTAATGTGTCATATAAAACTGCACTTAATTTGCCCGGAACTGTTATTTCCTATAGTTGCAGTGCTTTCATGAATATTCTTTGGCTTTTGAGCAATCTGACCTGATTTTTTGGAAATTGCTCAGCTAGGGTGGGTGCTATAGGAAAACATGATCGTTCAGCTACAACATGAGAAATCATTTATACCTTTCCTCTTTGTAAATATGCCGTCTTGCTCTATAAAGAGAAGTCTCAGTCAATGTTGGATGTTCACCATATAGCTTTATTTGCCCAGTTTCTGCCATGGCTTTAAGAAACACCTGATGAAAAAAATCAACCAGGCAAATTTAAGTAAATAGTAGGAGACTACTTAATATGTCATGAGCACATGCTCAATACTAATAGTGTGCTTGTGCATTACACTTATGTATTAACCAAGGAATGAACTTCTGACTTTACTGGATATGTCACTAGACTCCTACACAAGCTAAATCACATAAATTGCATATAAATCTTGAAAATATTAGTGCCAAATGCACAGAGGAAAAATCACCACAAATTAGATTCCAGCAAGACAATCAACATGATAAGATATATCTTCAAAAAATTAAGTATTCTACTTAAAAAAGCATGAAAATTTCAACTTCTTTAATGTGAATCCCTTTCATAGGGCCATAAATTACAGATCCCAACTCCTGATTATGCCACCACTAACTGTAATGCTCAGATCACCTAAATGCAAGCCACATACACATCTACGGACAGTATAAAAATTACCTAATTGTATGCCCAGGGCTTAAAAAGAAAAAGAAAAAGAAAAAGAAAAAGAAAAAGAAAAGAACAATCTTCATTTATAAGGTCCAAGGAAAACTCTCAATTCCAATAAATGATATTTTTTCCTTGTCAAGTAATTCACACACCCATTTATCACTAAGAGGACTTGAACCCTCACCTTCCACTTTGGGAGGTAGAGGAGATACCACTAGGCTACAATCCTCAGTCAATAAATGATATTCCTAAAAGAAAACTCTCAAGTCCAACCACTATTAAAGATAATCTTTGGGATATTCGATCTAGGAAGCATGGATACGGACACGGGTACAACACAATACAGATATGGCGATAAGGAAATTCTCAATGTGTGTGTGTGTGTGTGTGTGTGCGTGTGTGTGTGTGTGTATAGGATAAAGGTATCACAGGGGTCGTCAAAAAATATATATTATCATATATATAAAAAATAATAATTTTTGCTCTTTTTATTTATATAATCATGATTGAAATCGCTAATTTGGAACTTATAACTAAATGTTTGTTATTTTTGTCTTCTAATTAACCCATAATATATTTTAAATTGCATTGAATCCCATTCTTCTAAGAAAAATAATTACAAAATCACTCTGTAATGTCCCAAAAGTGTTCATGCCATTTCTCAGCCGTGTCCCAGCCATGTCCAATCAAAAAGTGAAATATTCAAATTTCAGGACACTTCTAGCCATGTCCTACAGAAAATAAATTATTCAAATTCTAGGACACTTCTAACCATGTCCGACATGTGTCCTATGTGTGTATCATACCACCACGACACCCCTAGGAGAAGTGTTTGTGACTCTGTGCTTCCTAGTGTCTGATCAACAAGGAGTATGCAAGTAGAGGGCATACTTAAAAGATATAACCTACGTCCCCAGCTTAAAGTTGGGTCAAGTTATATATTCAACTATGCGCTCTTTCCAACCTCATTGAATAGGATGGCCAGAAAGAGTTAGCAGTTTTGCTGAAAATTGGATCATCAGGTGGGAGGAACCATTTCTGCATATTAATGACATCATAATGCAACTGCTAACAAATATCATTACTTAGCCGCCATTTTTATGTCATTGCACTAACCGTCTCAACATCAGGACGCCTCCTTTGCCATCTGGACCACTGTTCCTTGTCTGGCTTTCTCCAGTTCCACCATAGTTCTTCACTTGTAAGTGCCTGCTCTATTGGTTTCTTTGTCTTTGGGTCAATAAATGGGTGAGGGCGTCCAAGTTTCTTGTCCAATTCATACTCGGTTAGCTCCACTTTCTGAGATTCTGTCTGATAAACGATGAATTCTGAAGAGAGATCTTTAACCTCTTTCATTTCATCATCTGAAGTTTCAACTTCCACCTGATCATCAAAAACTACAGTCAACTCTGAAGAGCCAGGAGGAGCAACAGATGCCTTATTTTTTTTTCTCCTACTTCCAGGACTTCTGCCAAAAGATGGAGATCCTGCTGACACACCAGTTGGTTCAGGAGCCCTGGCAGCCCTAACTTGACTAGCTGTGCCTTCTGGCCAGTACTCTTGCCCTGGAATACTTGCACGAGCACCAGAAGCTGGTTCAAGCTGCCCAGATGTGGAGTCCATATAACTGTAATATGGTGGACGCTCAATGGACACCTGCTCAAAGGAGCCCTCCTCTTCGTTCTTGCATTTTATGGAAGGACGTAAAGGAGCCCTTTTAAGTCGACTGCTAAAGCCAATCCTAACCCCCCACCATTTTGATGCTGAAAAAGAACCTGCAAATGTTGTCTGGTAATTCCCAGAATAGCATACATATACCAATTAGCATCACATAATCACATGAGGAATGTCAAAGGAGGCTGGGGAAGATGGCAATATACCATCCACCTTCACTTCCATTCACAAGATACAATCTCATAAATTTAGACTGAGATATGATTCCCAAAACTATAAACAATCATAGTAAGAAATAATTCCAAAGAAAAATGAAGTACAGGAATTGCGAATAAAACATGCTGCCACGTGAACGCAAGCACACGCACACGCACATAGAGGGGGGTTAGGTGGCTATTTTGTAGGGATCCTATACCTCAAGTTCCTTTGTGAAATCAACTACATGGAGGACCCATAAGCAGGGATAATAGGCTTCCTGTTATCATCTCAGTAGTTGCATACTTCTTAATTGGTAGTCAATTAATAAGGTCAAGTAATCACAGACATGTTTGGATCAGTAATTGTACATCCTAATCCTACCAAGGATGTTTAGAAGTTTATAAAATAATGTCCGGATCATGTACCTATGGGCCCCAGATGACATTTCATGAGAAAAAGCTTCCCAACAAGACACCTCTTTGTGCTTCTTTAGAGATTGTTTTAGTTGGAGTTGGTGGTGCATTGGAGGGCTCACGTTTATGATTATATTCAGTTGACTGCTAAGATTTGGAATGACGCGGAACTTCCAGAAGAATTTTTAACAGTTGAAAGTGGATTTCATAAGTTAAACCATGGGAATTTGATGACAATAGGTCCTAATTTTGATGCTCCTTAATGATGTCTAGTACGAGGCTGGATTCAATTTCCTGCCAAATACACATGACATGATCCCAATGCCACTTTGGACCAATGGCTTATTGGTTCCAATTTTCTGAACTCTTAATAAGCTTTATTATGATTTATAAAGCATATAGTTCAGTTCTTTTAGTTCAAGAACCACACATAACCATCTACTATCAAATTTTATTAAACTCCACAAATTTGTGTCCACCTTCAGCGTTAACAACACATTAGCCATATAAAATTATAAAAGGAAGTCATGAACCCCTCTTCCACTTAAGAGAACTCTTCATATAAATTTCATGGGTAATTTTATGAAGTGTCAACTGCCAAATCATATCAAACACGTTCGTACAATAGTTTAGCTAGCATATATAATCTTCATTTCTTAATTTCGATTATAAGTGGTAAATCATATACATAAATACAGCAGAAGTAAGTATTCAGCAGAAAACAAAAGCTTAAAAATTACACTTCCAGGCGTGAAAAACTAGTGCATGTAACAAAATAGTTAAATAATACCAGAATATAAGAATGCATACTCAAATACGTGTGTGTATATATACGAATATATGTAAGGAAACCTGCAAGTGTTGGAAGCTGGACTTCTCAGCAACAAAACCACCTAAAGGAACCATACTTCTCAATCCTCTATCTGCAGCACGAGATAGAGTTTCAAATTTAACGAAGAGAATCCCCAATTTACTATTTCCGAACTAAGAAGATATTACATACCAAAAAATAATATTACAGACACATATAATATATGCATATAATGTTGTGTTTCAAGAAAGTACCAGACCTTGATATAACCAAGTTGGTGATATTGCTGTCATTTCTGTCAGTACTGATGATGACCCACTATAATATATATTTTTTTTGCGTAAAATCTATAATTGGGTGTGTGGCTAAGAAATCAAAACATCAAAAAGGTTGAATTTTGAATGAAAATTTTCAGGGTTTTAGGTTGGGACGATTAAGAAGATAAAGGAATCATCGTGCGGGTCTGAAATTGAACCAGGCCCAACCGGAGACATTTATATGGCCGAAATAACCCGACTTGATTTCCGATCCGATTTACTGGATCCGTCGGAGAATGTATGGGGTGTGGGTGGTCCAGATTGTTTTGGGCTTGATCGGTCTAATCGGGTATGGGTTTAATTACATAGTGATGCTAATCAGGACGATTCCTGGTTTAATTATGCAAAAGCTTTGAGGAAGGCATTTTTAATTCCTAATTCAAATAAATTTGATCAATTCAATAGTTTTTTTATGCAAGAAAGTTTAAATAATTTTGATTCTAGTGGTAAGTTACTTGGGCATGATACCTTATGTGTGACGGCCCTGATTTTTTAAGTCAATGCGTCCTGTGATGACTCGTAAGATGACCCGAAACGGATCTAGAATGCAGAAGCGAAAATAGAAACAAGGTCTCTAAGGATATACGATATCCCTAAGATGCCAAGGTGACTTTCTATGAAGTCACGGAACTCAAAAGAATCAAATGCAGAAGTAAGATTTATAAAATGGGATGGGTACTTGACTAGGGGTAAAATGGTCTTTCCAAACAAAACTAGATGCAACCGAGCATATCATTAGATAAACAAGGAAAAATTGATAAATCTAGACCCAAGAATCACTTGATTCGGAGTCCGGATGAAGGAGATAT
>JAOTQH010000060.1:1180615-1196532 GCA_025631255.1 Cornus kousa | reverse complement strand
GTTCTATGGGTTGTAAATTTTGTTCTATGTGGGCTTGGACTATATCTAGTTTGGTCTAGAAAGTAGAAACAGTTCAATGGAGGCCTTACCAACCCAATTTGTAACATATATTAGGTTGGGATTGGGTCTAGTAAATTTTGTTCTATTTGGGCTTGGACTAGATCTAAATTGGCCTGGAAACAGTTCAATGGGTTGGAATTGGGTCTGGTAAATTTTGTTCTATATGGACTTGGAATATATATCTAAATTGGTCTGGAAACAGTTCAATGGTGGTGGGATTGGGTCTGGTAAGTTTTGTTCAATATGGGCTTGGACTAGATCTATATTAGTCTGGAAACAGTTCAATGGGTTGGAATTGGGTCTGGTAGGTTTTGTTCAATATGGGCTTGGACTAGATCTATATTGGTCTGGAAACAGTTCAATGGGTTGGGTTTGGTCTGTTAAGTTTTGATCTATATTGGTCTGGAAACAGTTCAATGGGTTGGGACTGTTCTATGTGGGCTTGGATCAGATGATCTATATTGGTCAGGAAACAAACCCAATATATATAACTAACCATTTTTTATTCACTGTTTCAGCCAATAGTATACCGACGTATCAGTCGGTTCGTATCTTTTTTTCAAGGACGATATCATTATACACTTTCATAAATTGATCAATTTAACCGATTTATACTAATATCGCTCGAGTTAGTTATACCACGACCGCGACCGCAACTACTAACCATAATTACTTCTCACAATGCACTAACTTAAATCTATAATTGAAACAACAATAATATTTTATATAAATTTCTCTATTTTCAATTTGAAACCCTTAAATTCAAATTGTAGGAAAAATCTTCTATAATTTTTGTCTCAATGTTCCATTCATCTTTCAAATACTCTAGATTTGTTACATCAACATAGATTTGCTAAGTTTGTATTTACTATCCTATCCAAATGGAGCACAATAATGAGTTATTAGTTATTACATGGTTTCAGCTAATTACTATTGGACGTGTAAACAATTGTATTATGGAGTATCTAGAAACTTAATAGTGCTGAATGATAAAGCTAAATTTTTAAAAGTTGAAATATTAAGTGCTATTTGTAAAAAGGGCTATTATTTGTACTTGTTTAAAATTTAATTTTCAGTCATTTTAAGAGTAGATTGTTCTTTTAATACCTCAAAATTCAGGTTATTGTAATTAATTGCTAATAAACACATTACACACAAACACACACACAGACACACATATTTGTTTAGGCACTAACTTTTCCCAATATAAGTAGCACGATTGCTATGACATTTCACCATCATATGACTATTACTACTAACCTTTGTTTGGTTCAATCTTACAATGGTTGAGCTAAATTTGATTTGTCAACTTTTATTTTTTGTTCCATATATAATAATTGAACCTAAATTTTATTTGTTAATCATATTAATTAGTTCAGTTTGTCCACTGTTTTAATGAGAATCCTGCATGTATTTTGTTTGTATTTCGTCAACAAATTTTTTTAAAAAATGTGTGAATTAATTTGGATTAGAAACTTTATTGACTTATAAATCGGCTTAACTTGATGATTAATTATAGTATTATGCTTAATCCATCTCCAAAACCGAATAATATATATATATTTTTAAGTGTTCACCAAAAAATATAGAAGCAAGGTGATTAGTAACATGGTTGATGGTACACAAGAACAATGCATGGTACCATATTGTAAAGCTTTGGATCATTAAATAAATAAGTAAATTTTATAGTTGGACATTTTCACGAAATTCTCACCTAACAATCTAACACACAAGAGGTGTGGTGATATATGTTAGATCATGTGTTTTGGCACACATTTTTTTTTTTGTTTTTGTTTTTGTTTTTTTAAATATCCATCCATTCTATTTATTTTTCTTATATAAAAAATTTGAAGAATATTTTTTCAACATGAAAAAACAATAAGTTGACTTATTAACATTACAATAAATATTTAATAGTTAATTATAATTAAGATGATATTAGACATGATTCATAATGAATTTATGAATATACCCTATAAAGTGTGATGCACCAACTCAACAGATTAATTCGCAGATTTTCAAAATCGGCTTTTGAATCCATAAAAAGATGCAGGTATCTGAATCAATAAACACTCAATATTATTAGTTTTAGAAAAATAATTATTACACCGAATAACTACAGTGAATTATTAGATCTAATATTTTAATTGGTTAATTATGTAACAAATAAGGAAGTGGAGCCTTCCACTTAGTTGTATTTGGTATAAATAGTCAATTAAAAATAAGTCGGTTAAAAATAAGAGTAATGATACTCAAACCAAATACTTGCAGCGAATTGTTTAACAAGTAATTTTTAATTGGCTATTTATACCAAATACAGGGCTCTACTTCCTTATTTATTGCATAATTGACCAATTAAAAGAGTAGATCTAACAATTCATGCAATTATTCGGTGCAATAATCATTTCCCAAAATATTAATTCAGCGAGGTATTATATTGTTTTTGTAAATAATATATGTGAACTAAAAATTGACCCTTTGAACTATTGATTTGTTGCAATTAAGAATAAACCAATTACAAAAGACTATTTCGCATTTAATTTGTCCTTTCTTATTAAATTATTTTTATTTTTTTTTTTCTTGTCCAAATATTAATTATACTATTTACCTTAATTTTATTATTAGTATCAGTTATTAATAAAATAAAAAATAAATAGATTTGTAACTATCATTTTTTAAAATGATTAACTTATTATTAAAATTTTAGTATTTATAATAAAATTTATTATACCCAGTTTAAACTTTTTTATAGTAGAAAAATAACTTCTTTTTTCATACAATATATTGTTTTAAAATTTTCTACTTAAGATTATTATTTAAACAATTAATTCCAAAAATTGAAGGCAAATTTAATGGAGAATATGTCATCAAATTATTTTGATTTTTTTCATATTTTATTTAAATAAGAAAAATAGATTAAAGTGTAATTCAATAAAAAATGATATTATGGTCATTTAATGAAATATATATAGTCTAGGCATTGGAATATTTTGCAACAAAATTTGACAATTCAAAGAGTATTATGCATAAAATATAGTTCATGAGAATTATCTACAAATTCAAACATAGTTGATGAATTTTTTTACGCTTTACCCTAAGAACACTCAAGTTTTTTTTTTCATTTATGATAAAAATATTAATTTACTACTCCATATTATATATATATATATATATATATTTGCGGAATACTACATCCTCGGTGTCCTTAGGGCACGGAGTAATTTCTGGGGAGGTTGGTAGACTTGGAGGACCAGCTAAAGATCGTGAAGCCCACGAAATGTTGAAAACCATATTTTCTAGGAGTAATTTATACGGAGAATATGTATACGCACACACGTATATATAATATAACATAAAGACAAAATAACCCTTCACCAATAAGAAACGTTGAAACAAAACCCTTGACCAATAAGAGACGTAAAGTAAAAAGTAGTGATAGCGTCTCACAAAGTCACATGCTGTTTCATGACGCCTTGCAAAACGTTAAAACGGAATATTGTTCGTCTTACACCGTCATGGGCAATTATGCAAAATTGAGTCACTAATGCACAAAAATTGTAGATTATTTTCCTTTTTAGCACCAAAAGCAAATTTTAATTATTTTAAATTTCAGACCAAAAGTTCAGTTTTTTTTTTTTCAAGTGGGTCACATACATACTCTTAATTGTACATACCCTCTCGAAACCCTCCCCCTCCCTCTCTCTCTCTCTCTGCTTTGCCTTTTGCTATTGTGCATTGCTCAAAGGCTAGGGTTCGTCGGGATCGAAGTTATCTGAAGACTTCTGGTGAAGTTTGTGGAACATTGCTAAATTAGGGTTCGTACAAGTTACAGTGAATTTGTTCTCATCAAGATTTGATTTTTGCTGTTTCGGTTTTGGATTTTTTTTATCTCAGTTTATGTTGTTGCATTGTGACAGTTTTGGTTGATTTATAATAGCTGATTTATTTGGTAGCCCATTTTTACTCTACAGTAGTGTGTTTATCTGAGTATATTTGGTGAATGCTGATCTCTCTACTGGTAGATTGAATTTGGGTCTGATGTTTGTGATCTTTGTGACAAATGGGTTGTAGATATATTTGTTTTATGTAAAGAATTGAAGTTAATTGTGTAAGCTTTTAGAGGATGAAGAGGTTCAGAAATGAACCTCTTAGCTTGAAGAGGTTAAAACTGTCGCATTTCTTGTTGGGTATAGCTGCATTGTACTTGATTTTTATCTCCGTCAAGTTCCCACATTTCTTAGAGATTGCGGCGGTGTTGAGTGATGATGATACTTATTTGGGTTCAGAAGGATCATCAGTTGGGGATGGAGAAGATGGAGATTTAAGCAAACCTTTTGTCAGTTCTGTTTATAGGGATACATTTCATAGGAGATTAGAAGATAAAGAAATCCAAAATGCGCCATTGAGGCCACAAAAGGAACCTTTAGGCGATGAAAAAACAGAGGCACGGCAAATAAAGCCTCTCCAGCATCGTTATGGTCGAATTACTGGTGCCATTATGAGGCGAAGAAATAGGACTAGTGATTTGTCAGTGTTGGAGAAAATGGCGGATGAGGCTTGGACATTAGGCTTGAAGGCATGGGAAGAAGTAGAAAAATTTGATGGAAAAGAGACTAGCCCGGGTTCTATACTTGAGGGGAAGCCCGAGTCATGCCCTTCATGGGTATCTATGAGTGGGGAAGAATTGGCAAGGAGAGACAGTGTCATGTTCCTTCCTTGTGGTCTTGCTGCGGGCTCTTCCATTACAGTGGTGGGTACGCCCCATTATGCTCATCAGGAGTTTGTACCCCAGCTTGCTAGAATGCGCAGTGGTGAAACCTTGGTTAGGGTTTCACAATTTATGATTGAATTGCAAGGATTAAATTCTGTAGTTGGGGAGGATCCACCGAAGATTCTGCATCTGAATCCTCGATTAAGAGGGGATTGGAGCCGTCGGCCAGTCATTGAGCACAATACCTGCTATAGGATGCAATGGGGGACAGCTCAAAGATGTGATGGTTTAGCATCCAAGAACGATGATGACATGCTTGGTAAGGGTTTACTTTTTTTTTTTTTTGATTTATCCTTTATTTTCATATCCATTTCCCCTTCCACCTCCTCCTTTACTCTTCTTTTGGCACTAAGATTTGCCTTGTGTATAATAATGTGAGGCGTGGGTTATGTAGGATCGGTTTATCAACCACTTGATTAATTTTGAACAGAATTAAAATTTTCTGTTAAAGCTTTAACTTCTAGAATTGGAGCATTGTTGCCTTAGTACTATTATTACAAGGAAATTGCAAAAGAGCATTGAAACTTCTATACTTATATACAGTTTATAATAAAGATATTATTGTGGTTTTGATAGACATTTGGCTAATAGTTCTAAACTTTGTGGTTATATTATCTATCCTTATTTCAGAAATGGCAAGTATTCTTTAGATTTAAAATTTTGTTGAACTTGGTTCTGAGTGTTTACTGAGGTTTAATTTCCTAAGTTAACTTATGTGTATGCTTTTCCTGTATGGACTTTCTATGAACCGACCAGCAATATTTTAGAGAAATGGAAATAGAGAGAGAAAACAATATGAAGCATAACTTTTTAGAAACTGATGTGTTCTCCAAGAGTCTCAAATTTTTCCTTACATGTCAAAATGTTAGAAGCTAAGTTTGCTGACTGTTTGTTTGGCCCACATTTGTGTTACTTTTAAAATTGGACATTGTGTGTGAGGTTTTGAGCTTTTATTGTATCTTAACTGAGGAGTGTTCTTTTCTTCTTCTTATTGGTTTAAATTTTCAGGTTAACGGCTTTGTCATTTCTCCTGTGTCTGTGGCTTGTCAAATGCTTGAAATTGCTGATAAGTTTAGGTTTAGTATGCTTCTTTCACGTGTGAATGATTGAATATTAGGATTATGTCTCTGTGCCAGTCTAGCTGTTGTGATTGCATGCTTGCATCACTGCATTAAATGACAAGGCCTAAAGGGGTATGTCTTGCCTCTGTCACATGAAGTTCTTGAAGTCTATTGATGTGGTAATATCCCAAATATTCACGTGACTCCTTTTTTCTTTTATCCTTTCATCCAGATAGCTTGTGCCCATTGCAATTCTGTTACAGACTTGAAACTTGTTGTTCAAGCTCCTCAGTCCAACCTTAATTTATATATGTTTTTCTTGCTTATAGATGCTGTTGCTTTTGCTGAATGGTGCTGACCATTTTATTTTTGTCCTATGTTCATGTTCTTTCTGAAGGATGTTGCACTGTTAGACACTCCTTAGAAACTTTAATTCTTTTTCTATCATGTAAATGTTAGTTTGCATTTCGAGTAGCTCATATCGTCCTTTTTTTCTTTCCATCCTTCTCAGTCCTGCTCCATGCCTTTCGAGTTTTACCATATTCCTAATTTATGTTGTATTTGGCAGTTGATGGATATTTGAGATGTGAAAAATGGATGCGGAATAATGCTGTAGATTCAAAAGAATCCAAGACAACCTCTTGGTTCAGGAGATTCATTGGGCGTGCGCAGAAACCAAAAGTGACTTGGCCATTTCCTTTTGTGGAGGGTAGATTGTTTGTCTTGACTGTGCGAGCTGGTGTTGATGGATACCATATAAATGTTGGGGGTCGGCATGTTACTTCATTCCCATATCGGACGGTATGTTCCTTGAGATTTGGAAAGTGTTGTTATTTGAGATTTGGGAAGTGTTATGGACAGGTTAACCCGAGTTTTGGATGGGTATGGCCAGTCCTTTTGTTGCTTGAGTTGGGTTTGCATTGAAAATTATTAAACCAACACCATTTCAGTTTGGGCTAGGGCCGAGGTGTTGGACAAGTCAAGCTCAACTCGAACCTGGCCTTCTATTACTAGTATTATTATTGAAATAGCAATCGGATTCTAACCCGAGCCTAACACGTCCAACCTAGCCAACCCAATCCCAACCCGAGCTTAGAAAAATATGCTTGCATTGGGTTGGGGCTTGAATTGAGGGTTTTATACCCCAGCTTAATGCCTCAACTGGCCCACCTACCTGAGTTGCAACCCTACCAGAATATCAGAATGACAACTCTTAACTCTGTCAAATTTTAGAGTCTATCTACGGCCTTCCCTGATCATTCAATGTGTCATTCTTAGTCATGTACCAAGTGGAAAAATCAAATGATTTGAACCATCTAATCTATGAACTTCTTTAGAGTGGTTTGAGACGAATGATGTGAACTGTAAAAGAAATGTAAATCACATTGCCAATATTTGCTGCTTAATGATTTTCTTGTTATTGTTCCCCTTATGAAGAAAGGTCTTTCATGCGTGTTAGGTTTTTGAGAATGGCTTTGTCAAAATTGCTTATGGTTGAGAGTTCCTCTTTTAGTTTCTTTTGCATTGTCTTCTCAATTAATGTTTCTTATAGACTTTTAAGTGTATTTACACACCTTTAATGTCTAAATGATATAATCTCTTGTTCAACTGCATGCCATTATCTTGTTATCAATTGTTTGCTGCAATGAGTATGGAAATGTGTTCTTGACCATAGCTTACCATTTCTTCAGGGTTTCACACTTGAAGATGCAACGGGATTGCAGATTAAAGGTGATGTGGATGTTCATTCAGTTTATGCTACTTCCCTCCCAACTTCTCATCCAAGTTTCTCTCCCCAAAGAGTATTGGAAATGTCTGCAAAGTGGAAAGCTCGTCCTTTGCCCAAAAGTCCTATTCAACTTTTTGTTGGGGTTCTCTCTGCTACCAATCACTTTGCGGAACGTATGGCAGTTAGAAAAACTTGGATGCAATCTTCAGCAATCAAGTCCTCAACTGTAGTAGTTCGTTTCTTTGTTGCATTGGTAAGGTTCCCAAATCATTTTTCACATTAAAGAATTTAGATAATTTTATATATTTAAAAAGTGAGGAAAGACAAAAATGTTGGTTCCTTGCAACTTGTGTGTATTGGTTCGTTAAAAAAATGTTTCAGTTTTTCAACTTTATGTGATTATATTTTGGTAAGTAAAAGTTTTACGAGGAAGAACCAGAGAGTGCATCCATATACACTGGAAGTATGTAAAAAGGTATCAATATTCAATACAAAGCTCTCTTTTTTTCTTTTTTCTTTTTCTGTTTTTTTTTTAGATAAATAAAATTTTATAGAAGCACTCAAAAGAGTAGCGGAACCCAAGAGAAAAACACAAGACCACAAAGGTCCTCTAAAGATCTATGATCTCTCCCTGAAACCCAACAAAAAAGAGTGGAAAGAATTGAAAATTTAAGCACCGAAATCGACATCTCCTTCTCATCAAAATATCTCCTATTCCTCTCAAGCCAAATACACCACCACACACAGAGTGGCGTAGCCCTCCATGCATCCTGAATGTGAGCTCCTACAGGGCAACCTCTCCACGCCTCAATCAATCCTCTAGTGGATCCAGGCATAACCCAAAGAAGCCCAAATAAGCCAATCATCAAATCCCAGCACTCTATAGCCATAGAGCAATGAATGAGAAGGTGATCCACTGTTTCCTCATCACGAAGACACATATAGCAACGATTGACCACCACCTGGTTTCTCCTTCTCAAGTTATCCTGGGTTAAGATCCTTCCCAGAACAGAGGTCCAAGCAAAGAAAGCCACATTGAGAGGAGCCTTAGAGCGTCAAATAGACTTCCAAGGAAAGTGAACTCCAGGATCAATCGAGAGACACCTGAAGAAAGATCTCACCTCAAAACGCCCCCGAGAGTTGGCAACCCAAGATCAACTATCTGAATCCTCAAAGCTTTAACTCTACAAAAGGACGCAACAACAAAGTTGTTCTCCCTGTGACCTACCAAACAAAAAGTCAGAGAGAGATGTCAACTATACAAATATTGGGGAGGGTAAGACCAACTAGGTACAATGCAGCCCGCCATCAAACACTTCCCAGAGGTACAATGGGCCACCTGCCATACTACTCTCCTCCTCCTTCTACACTCCACTGCCCCAGCGCATAGGTTTTTAGCTTATCTGGCGTCACAATGAACCCCAAATAAAGCAAACAAGGGGGCTTGCAAATCCCTCACTACTAGACAATGCAACAGTAAATGACCTACTGATTCTTCATACTATTTTACACATTCAACACCAATTGACTATGGGTAGTCTCTCATCCTAAGGATGTACATAATCGAAATCTTTCCCAAGTAGTACCATCCAACCAAAAACTGTTTTTGTGTGCCATACCACCTCCCAAGGAAAAGCTAAACCTAGAGCGACTTATAGAAATATTTCACCTTATACTCACCCCTATGCAATCCCACAGCTTCCTTGCCTTGTAAAGTAACGTAGTGTACAAAGCACCAAAGAAAGCATGGAATATCTCCCAATTCACAATCTTGTAGAGGTTTTATGGAATTATACGTCCCACACTGCCCCCGTCTTTGTGAAATGAATGCAGCCTGCCACCAAGGCCTGCTCACCGTAATGGCGAGGGGTAGTTGGAGGACCTGTGAAGCGAGCCTTTAGCACATCAATGATGAAATAGAAATCTAACTTGGTTACCACCTTCCACCAGATCTTGTACTTTCAACAATTTCATTCCACCCTTTCCAAATGATATTCTACACTCCCACTCCATATGAAATCTGAACATCTCTATAATACCAATCGCCCTGTTTTTGTTTCCATACTGCCCCTTCCCTACCCTCCATTATAAACTGCATCTCTCCAATTTATCAAATAATTAAATAAATAAACAGCATCTCTCCATCCCAAATATCCACAATTATGACCTCATAAGAACTTGACTGAACGATCAAAGATTTAGGATACTAGGCACTTCCACTTACGTTATTGAAGAAACCATCTTCTGTTCAACCAGATTGCATTAGAACTCATTCCATAAGCCTCTTGAAAGATATTCCAATTGCAGCTTTGCTAGTCTTTTTAGCAATGGAAACAGGAATGGGGATAAGGACGTGAAGTAAGTATATAGATTAAATGAGGTGTTTCCAGTTTGAAAAGGCGAGCGTGCTCCTCTTCCCCAGAAGACTCCTAATTTGCTTACCTCCTCTTAAACCGTTTTATAAATGCATCCCAAACATTGATGGTTTGAATGAACGACAAGTAGGACCCAAGTAGCTAGAAGGCCTTTTCCCCTTCAACATATATTTGTGATTTAGATTATACCTCTAACATTTAGAGTTAAATTCTGTTATACAATTATTAGACTAACCACGCATTATGGCATAGAAAGTTGGATGATTAAGAAACGTATTCATATACAAGTGTGGTTGAAAGATGGATGTTGTGATGGATGTGTGATAAGACAATAAAGTTAGAAATGATTAAATTTGTGAGACAATTGAAGTACCACTTTTCTCGGAGATAAAATGAGAATGAATTGACTAAGATGGTTTTGCCATGTGAAGCAAAGACCAATAACTAACTACATTAGTATAGAAGTCTAATGTGGCTCTTTTTTTACTCAGATTGGCTTGGTCTGGAATTTTTCAACCTCGGTTTATTACGAGTCAAACCCAAATCCGTTCTATAGGGCTATTTGTAATAGTATAATTATTGAAATACTAGCAATCAGGCCTAACCCAAGATTAGCTTGACAAACTTGAACCTAACTTTATTAATCCGAGTCTAACCTGGTCTTAGAAAATATATTTGGGGGTTGACTTGTTGGGCTGGGCTTGGACTTAGATTAAGGAGTTTATACCTCAGGTTGACTTGGGTTGACGGTTGACCCCCGCAATCTGCTTAAGCTTTCCAAGTTGCACCTTCTAGTAGTGACGGTGATGATAGAGGCAAGGGAAGACAAAATTAACATGGGTTGGATATAAATAGAGAGTGGTTTATCTGGAATCAGTGCTTTAGTTGGGGCTAAATGGAATCAGGGCTTTAGTTGGGGCTAAATGGATTCATACAACTGACCCAAAATATTGGAATAAATTTTGTTTGGTGATTTGTGTAAGCAAAGAATTTCATTTTAGTCAAGACCACAAAAAAAGGTTGCATATTGTTTAAAATGTCAGGTTTCTTAGTACTTGCCCTATTGGTCTTCACTGCAAGTGTTCGTATATGAATTTGTGGGTGTTGCCCATAGAGTCTGTGCCGAGTGGCTGCAGCATAGTTTCCTTCTTGTTGTTTAATCAAATTATTGTGAAAATTCCGCTGTACAACTAGATAATGTATGCTACCTAATTTAAAATATTACCAAAAATTATTGTTTGTTTTTTGCACCTTTGACTGAAGAAGCTTGCAAAGAATGAGTTGAAAAAGTACTGTTTTCTGAAGCATCATAATGATTTATTTATTATTATTATTTTTCCCCCAATGTATTTAATGCTAATTGATAGAAACCAGTGTGTTCTTAATATTTCTCATTGTTTTATAAAACTCAAATTTGTGGAACCAGCTATATCCATTTTTAAAAATTCTTTTAGAA
This sequence comes from Cornus kousa, assembly GCA_025631255.1. Lineage (NCBI taxonomy): Eukaryota > Viridiplantae > Streptophyta > Magnoliopsida > Cornales > Cornaceae > Cornus > Cornus kousa. The sequence goes on along the minus strand of JAOTQH010000060.1, from coordinate 1,185,080 downwards.
GATTTTCTTGCCTCTCTCCCTCTCTCACTACGCGTGAAACTATGTATGTATATATGTATTTACGTATGTATGTATATGGAATGCCTAATTACTCCTATTTGCTCTTATGCATCTCCATCAAATCATAATCCTGTCTCAGTCAATTTCGATCGATCATGGTAGGCATTTTCGTCAACATAAACAGGGGCCTTCAGCACAAACCATGGCATGAATGCAAGCACACTCATGCCATATGCATGCCTTTGCGCCCCTACAGGGATGTTCACTTATATTTACATATATATTGCTTTTCCTTTTATTGGGTGAATTTTACTTCTTTCTCATGCCATTTCCTGTACTTTTTCCCAAACTAGTAATCAAAGCACAATAACAAACAAAATCTTTCTATTATAAATAATGATAAGAGTTATAACTTGTAAGTCTGTAATCTGATTTACATTTTTTTCTTTACTCCTTTTCTCCATTCGAGATTGCTCTTTATGATCTCGATTCTTACGTGGAATATTTATATGCTTCTATATTTTTAATTGTTATGTATAAACATCGAATGCAAAGTTTATGTGGTGCACATGTGAAATGCATTTAATTACCTAAAGGAAAAGAATGATTTCTATTGCTTATATTTTGTGATTATACAATCAAAATTCGTGTCACCTTTTTGTTTATGTTTGTAACATGCTTCTATGACTCATATTTTTAGTCATTTTATTATTATTGTCTTGTAATTATTTCATTTGGGGTCACTCATCTAAAAGATCATATGTAGAATCCAAGGAAGGAGGAGAATGCAGTGCTGAAGAAGGAAGCTGCTTACTTTGGTGATATTGTGATTTTGCCATTTATGGATCGCTATGAGTTGGTGGTCTTAAAACTATTGCCATTTGTGAATATGGGGTAAGTTCATTTTCATTATTCAGTCTTATTTAATTCTGCTTGAGAATGATCTTTATTTTCCAAACTATCAATTTAGTTGGCTTAGTTGTATTTGATTCCTTACATAGCAAACATTCACCATGCAGGTTCAAAATGTGACAGCTGCCTACATTATGAAATGCGACGACGACACTTTTATTAGGGTGGACACCGTCTTGAAAGAAATTCAAGGCGTCTCTTCTAAAAGGTCTCTGTATATGGGCAATCTCAACCTCTTGCATCGACCTCTTAGAAGTGGGAAATGGGCAGTAACTTATGAGGTATGGAAGTTGCATTCATAATTTAAATATACGAGGACACGGAATTCTGTACTTATCCATTGAGTTACTGAAACTATTTCGAATGCTATATCAATTCAATGCTTACTTAAATAGAGAACACTAATCTCTGTGGTAGATGCATGTTATTTTTCTTTCCCTCTATATCTAAAGGATGAATATTTAATGTAACAGGAGTGGCCAGAAGCAGTATATCCTCCTTATGCCAATGGGCCTGGATATATAATTTCGAGTGATATAGCTAAATTTATTATCTCTCAACATGTCAATCGAAGATTACGGGTTTGTAACACGAGAAACCTTATCCATTTATATCTCCCAGTGAGAGGGGATAGGCTGTATAACTGCCTTCTGTCCAAACCGATTAGTTCTTACTGAAACACATTGTTCCATTGTTGTTGACAGCTTTTCAAGATGGAGGATGTGAGCATGGGGATGTGGGTTGAGCAGTTCAACAGCTCTACGCCCGTCCAATACTCCCACAACTGGAAGTTTTGTCAGTATGGGTGCATGGAAGACTATTATACTGCACATTACCAGTCCCCGAGACAGATGATCTGCCTGTGGGACAATTTGGTAAGAGGTCGGGCACATTGCTGCAACTTTAGATGACAAAAGAGTTACTCATTGCCCAAATATATTGGAACTCGATTTGTACCATTTTACTCTTAGAATTTTCACCCCATTATTGAGTTTTGTCCATATAAGAGGGGTTTGATTAAGTTGTGGGCATCATTTTGTGAGATTCAATTGTTTTTGTGGTTCTTTCTGGTCATGGCCAGTATTATGTGCTCTTCCTCTGGCTTGGCGTGAAATTGATACAGAAACAAGTAAAAGTGTATATTGTGAGATTTGCAATTATTACAAGACAGAAGAGACACCTTGTCTGAGAAGGGATGCAATTCCAGTTGTTCTGATGAGGTGTAACGGTGTGAGTGCTACTAGGTGATGCTGCCTACCCGTCCTTGTTTTGGACTCCGAAGCCAAGTCGAACCGGGTTATCTCCGAGAACGCTCGCCAAAGTCGGTCCCTATCAACCCTGAACCCATTGAAACAATTCTCCAAGATGTGGAGAATTATATTTTACTGGTCTAACACATTGGCAAAGTCCAAACTTCGTTACTTACTACCAAATAAACACATGCATTGCTGGTTTTCTAGGTGAAATTCTCTTATCCGGGTTTATTGTGGTCGGATTTAATCGGATATCCTCACCGGAAGCCACTGAGCTAGAGAACATAGTCATGGATTGGCTTGCAAAGTTACTTGAGCTTTCAAAGTCATTCCTTTTTCAGTGGTGGTAGTGGTTGTGGTGTCATACATGGTAGTACTTGTGAAACCATTTTGTGCACCCTAACGCCTATTTATTTTCTTGTCATTATTTTTCTCTTATTCTCATAAACTCCTATTGGATTCTTTTTTTCATAACAGACCTCTTAGAAGTGGGAAATGGGCAGTAACTTATGAAGCATGGAAGTTGCATTCATAATTTGGATATACGAGGACACGGAATTCTGTACTTATCCATTAAGTTACTGAAACTATTTCGAATGCTATATCAATTCAATGCTTGCTTAAGTAGAGAGCATTAATCTCTGTGGTAGATGCATGTTATTTTTCTTTCCCTCTATATCTAAAGGATGAATATTTAATGTAACAGGAGTGGCCAGAAGCAGTATATCCTCCTTATGCCAATGGGCCTGGATATATAATTTCGAGTGATATAGCTAAATTTATTATCTCTCAACATGTCAATCGAAGATTACGGGTTTGTAACACGAGAAACCTTATCCATTTATATCTCCCAGTGAGAGGGGATAGGCTGTATAACTGCCTTCTGTCCAAACCGATTAGTTCTTACTGAAACACATTGTTCCATTGTTGTTGACAGCTTTTCAAGATGGAGGATGTGAGCATGGGGATGTGGGTTGAGCAGTTCAACAGCTCTACGCCCGTCCAGTACTCCCACAAGTATGGGTGCATGGAAGACTACCAGTCCCCGAGACAAATGATCTGCCTGTGGGACAATTTGGTAAGAGGTCGGGCACATTGTTGCAACTTTAGATGACAAAAGAGCTACTCATTGTCCATGTAAGGGGGGTTTTATTAACAGATGCTCAACTCAAGGAACATTTACATGAGATTGTGACAGTGCACCACTGCACCTAAGTTACATAAAATAGGTATTGGAGCGGAATTGTGAAAGTAGTAAAATTTAAGTCACACAAGATTATAAATGGAAGAGAGAACGTGCACGGAACGCGAAAATGATAGAGGTAAAAAGCATAAGAACGGAACCCATCTAAAAGAATTATGAATTTAAATCTGGACCATATATATATTAAAGTGGAAAATTCAAAACCGTGGGACAGCCAACTGTGAGATAGTATTTGTGGAGTCCACTAAAATTCGAAAATATAGAAAATAGGTATGGGGAATCCAACTTTTTGTGGTAGTAGAGTTTTAATAGTTTTTTATTGTATTGATAATAGTGAATTTTCAAATATGCCCTTACTGAAAAACAAAATAGTACTTCGTAATTAGTGCAATTGTTTAGTTAAAAGGATAATTTGGGAATGTTATAAAAATAGTACATTTAAATTTGGAATGGGACATTTTTTGGGATATTCCAAAATGAAAAAATAGACAACTATTTTGAGACAGAGGGAATAGATAATGATATAGATCACCAATTTTTTTTTGTGATGTTTAAGGGTGTGAGAGGTGCGGTTTGAAGTGGATGACAAATTGACAATGCAAATGAATATATATATATGCAACTATCATTGTTCAAGATACAAATTACGGAATAAATTTGTGATGTGTATCATTGCCACTATTATGATAGTGACCACGGGACCTCTAAAATTAGAAAATTTTATTTCATATAAAACCTGACCATTTATAGCACTGCTCTATTAAATTTCATGATCGTATTCAATTTATAAGATCATTCTCTTCATTGTAATTTACGTTTTTCTTTTGAGAATTAAACTTTTTAAAAGATTGAAGAATTAAACTTTTTAAAAAATTGAATTTATAAAATAAACAAATTTACAATGTTCTGGCTCTTATTCTCATGAACTTGTACTCTTTTCGATTCGTCTAATCAAATTAGAGGTGTCACACCCCAAATTTTAACACAAAAACTACTTGTTCTATATATAAAATTTAAAATATAACTTCCACCAATTCTCAACATACATCTACCATAAATAGATACTGGTTTGTAATTTGCAATTGGCTAATAATTG
>JAOTQH010000060.1:1168611-1180515 GCA_025631255.1 Cornus kousa | reverse complement strand
CAAATTGCTCAGTAGGTGGTGCCTAAGACACACCTCTTGTAACCCCGTGAATCCAAATAATGAATAGGAACAAGGGATAGAAAGTGATAGGGAGAAAAGATAGGGAGAAATGGATATTGGGAGAGAAATAGAACGAGACTGAGATAGAGAGGGTGAAAGATAGAGATAACATGGATGCTATTTAGGAAAAGTGTTTGAGAAAGCAAACAAATAAATTGTTTCTGAGAGTGCTGGACCCCTATCTCAGCATACCTCTTTGATTATTTATAGAATAAATTGTAAAATAATTACCTACAAACAAATATTCTAATTACAATAAAACTCAATTCAAACTAAATGAATCCGCTATAAGTTAAAAAATAAACTAATCCTAGATAAACACTAATTCAAAAAATTACATAAATCTTATCCCTTCAATACGTTCAAGAAAACTCAATCCGATAAATAATTCCCTTATGTAGAATCGGTCACGTTACTACATCAGTACCATCCCAATGCGACCCAAGTCCATTACTTAATCTATGTTTCCAAGCCCGAATTCCTTACTGTATCTTTCAGCCCAATCTCTTTCCAGCCCAATTTTCTAAAACCTCATAATTTGCCAAGCCTTACTCTCTTGGTCCAGAAGACCCATCTGCCAAATTAAATCCTTCTTCATGGCCCACTTATGATCCAACCCAATTACCAAAATGGGTGTCAACATTTTCTCATGTAAGTATTGGCTAATTTCAACAACTTTGACCTGTGTTTAGATTTGTTTGTTTATCCCCGTAAAATTGAAAATATTGAATCTATTTAAATTTAAAATTGAAAAAAATTTAATTCAAATTTCGTATTAAAAATTTTAAATTAAAATTTCAAAAAAATTAATTCAAATATAAACTCGTGACTCTTATTAAATCTGTACATAATGATCAATAATTAGCTGTCGTCCAATGGCACCCCAGTAATTATTGAATCTGTGTAATACTAATATTTTTTCAAAAAAAAAACTGGGAGAAGACTCAATTCGTCCTTGGTTATCAATATTTGGCTACCCCACCTACCCCCTAATTAATTGAATCAATCCTAGGTTATCATTTGGCTATTTCCTACCCCTCAATTAATCGAATCCGTATTTGATTATCAATATTTGGCTTGTTAAGGGTAGGGCTATTTTTGGAATTTTTGGTAAGTGAGTATATGTCCTTTTAGTCGTTAATGTGTCACCAATGAATAGGTGATTGGATACAGTTGAGCTAACTAAACCATCTTAATAGACTTGGTTGATCATCAAATGAGGATGATAATGTTACTGATATTTAATAAAAATCATAAATATGATTAAATTATTATTATTATTGTTCTATTTATTTTCATAATTATTATATTCTTAATTCTATATTTATGTTACAAAAGTGTTACAGGTTGAAAACTATATGAAAAAAAATCCTATTCCATATGTTGGGATGATACTTTTGGAAGATATACTTGACTGTATAATGGTTTAAGGTTGTGAGAGTTTATTTATTTATTTTTTCTCTTGGTACTGTGGATATTTTACAAAGAGTGTTTTACATTGTGTTTAGAGGCAACTTTGAAGACAAGACTGGTACAATTTTGTCTCTCTTCGAGCGTTCCTAGATAAGATCACCGGCGAATGTGGATTATATCTTAGAACCGTATTTGACCGTTATAACCTACACGTAGGGAGGTCATACGACTTTAGGATAGTGCTCACATGCCTCTCATTATTAAGGCCAGTTATTTCTAACTTAATTTATTATGATTGCTTTTTCTTAATTTCTACTACTACTATATAGTTAATATCATATTTTTGTGATTATCTGTGTTGCTCAATTCCACTTATTTAAATTTCAAATGTTTAGTACCTCATCCTTATATTTTGTTTACGGTAAATTCATATTTGATGTAATTGTGTTGTATTTTGAATATTAAATTTATATGTCACGTTAATGTATGAATTTTTATTTAATAAACTTTGATGTTATATTTTTAATGTGTTGTAATTTACATGCAAATTCTCCTAACAAATAATGTGTGTTTGATTTTTTTTTTTTCTTCTTCTAACAAAGGGCCTTTGGCTTAATGGTATAACATTCTCATCTTTAAAGAAGAGAGGAGGGGTTCGAGCCCTGGTGTGCACAAAAAAGTGTGTGTATTTGCTGTACCATCCAAATAAAAAAATAAATGTGTGCTTGATTTGTGTTAATGTAAATGGTATACTAACTCATAATTAGATATTTTTTGCCACGAAATATTCATTATATATTTATTAAAACTTACGTGTACACTTCACAATTCCTGCATAAAATTCCTTCACTAAATCACTTTCTCCCCCCTACTCCGTAGCTAATTTTCTAATTTTTTATTTAGAAAAAGAAATATATATAGGGGTTGATATTGACGTTTCAATAATGTATTCAGTGGTTCCACTATTCTTTTTTTCTCTCACTTGCAATCTTTTTTATGGCATCCACACACGGTAGCAAAAGCTTGTGATGGTCTTTCCACGAACTCTGATCAAAGGTATTGAACAAATGAACATTGGGTAAGAAACCAAACACATAACGTCCACATAATCCAACATCAACAATTGGGACAACCTAACCAAAAGAAAACAAAAATAACGATCTTACAAACACCATAACAGCCTAAACTAGTCGTGACATAACTACTAGCAAAAACACTATACAATACAACCCATCACAAACCACAAAAGACATGGGCCGGGGACCAAATATGCACCAAGCAGGCCGATGATAAGAACAACACAAGCAGGCCCATTACAATAACATAAATCACTTCAGGACCCGATCCAACACATATGATGGAACCCCTTATGGACACGTGTTAGGTCACATGCCTTCGAGAGAGACAAGAGATAAGAAAGACACACAACTGGTAAAGGTTTTAGGAGATTGAGTGCCTCTTCCATTAAATAAGTATTCTTTACTATTTTCTTATTAATTTTATATATTATTTGACCTATTTGCTTGCAAGTTGCAACATTTTGATATATTAAAGTTCCCCTTGACAAGTAAAGGAACAAAAATTGGAGAACCCATAAAATGGAAGGCGAAGAAGACATAGATTATCTCACACTCTGGGGCATGGAAAGTTTGATAGGTACCCAAATGGCCATAACTCAAAAGAGCTGCTGCAATTGAGCTCAATGTTACTTCTCTCATTCAATCACACTGATGATTGTTTCAATAGTTCACTGAAATTTTGTGTAGAGAGGAAATCATGGTTAGAGCGTGAACACAGTTATATAATAATATAAATTTTTATTGTTATATATCTATTTAGTAATAGACTAATAGTATTATAAAATTTTAACTCATTTATAATTTTTATACTAAAAGTTTCTGAAATGAATTAGAAAATGAAATTATATCATTATTGTAATAATTTTTATATCATATATATCATTATTTCATTATTTTATTATGATAGTATTAATATTATTTTCAAAATTACTCCATAGACTTATGTTAGAAGTGTCGTGTTCAACAAGTGTCGATGAAGTGTCCGAAATAATAAAAATAATTTTTATTCATGGACATGTATATGAAGTGTCGGATACGTATTTGAGGAGTGTCGGTATTTGACACAGGTACAACACGGGTATGGCTCTTTCATAGAAGTATCCGTACTTGCTAGCTTATCAAAGAAATAAAATTAGAAAATAGAAAGGGAAAGCATATATGTTATATTTGATATTGAGGGTTTCTTATGCATGTATATGTTTTGAGTAATGCTATTATAAGGTCTCTCCCTCACGAGTTCTCTATTTTTTCATCATGATCCCGTACAAATATTGAGGCACGAACTCAACTATTTGAAAAAAAAAAGTAAACGATGATTTATAATTAAAATTTGATTTAAAAATTCACTAATCACTAATGTTAATAAGGAGTTAAGTCTGTCAGTGAAATAATTTTAAGTCTGTTAGTGAATAATTTTTAAATACAGAATTTACTCCTACATGAAGCAAAATGAGTTAAATGTTCTTATTAAGGATACCGAATGATCATTTGTTTCAATTTTGATTAGACAACAATAGCCTTCTCATAATTTACATAATCTACTTATATATAATTTAATTATATTTTAAATTTGTAACATTAATATAATTTATTTCATCTAATAATATTTAATAAATAAATAAATAAATAAACCATTCTAATTACTGATTTATATCTATTATATTTTTCATCCAATAAATGGAATTGACATCCACAGTATTTATACCCACTACACTTCACATTGAAATTTGATATGAAGCAAGAGTTAGGATAGAATCGAAAGATTCCAAAAGGGTAAACTACTAGGTAAATTTAAAACCCAACCTAATTTATTTATACATATTACACTACACATCTAAATCCATAGAGGACAAGACTCTGGTTGTAAAATAAGTCTGTCGCCTTTGTCAAAAGGAATCAAGAAGAAATAAAAACTTCTAACAGCCAATCAACTTGTCACATTAAGTCTCCTTGGACGGTTGGACGACCTTTTAAAATCGAACATCTCAATTCACATTTCAAATGCACGAGACGCGAGTTTCAGAATATTTTAAGTGAAATAGTATTTTCAATGCACGTGAGACCACGTGTGTCATGCAAAATGAAAGTCTATGGTGTTGAAAGTCACAGGTTATTATTATTATTATTATTATCACAGGTTATTATTATTATTATTATTTTTCACATAATCATCATCATTTGAAAGTCACAGTTAACCAACCCAACAACAATCCTCTCTTCTTATATTCTCTCTCTTTCCTCCATTCAATAGTCAAAAGTTAGGTGGGATGACTTGACCAACATTTTACAAGTACGTACATCACAAAAGTTTGATGTCCAAGTACCATAGTGCCCCTCTCCTCAAGCAAGTACTGCGTAAACGCCATTGAAGTTATTTGGTGAACTATACAGCTCTATAAGCTTTTGCAAAATTTGTCATTTTTTTTTTTAATATTTTTTTTTACAGTCATTTTAGTTTGAAGAAGAAGAACAAACGTCGTCATCTATGACATGCTTTTTTTTTTTATTATTTTATTTTTTTATGTATATATGAAATAATTAATGGGATTCAATTTAAATGTTTTTACACTCAATGAAGGGTACAACACCATGGATCATGTCATACAAATTGTTGATCATTGATGTTCTAGAGATTTTAATTCTAATTTATAAAATCTTAAATATACACCTATTTTATTTTATTTCTACAAAATTGAGGTTGAAAGAAAACAAGTCATATAAATTGGTTATTTAATGTGTTGAATTAGGTTGGATTTTGTAGTATTCTACCTAAAACGAACACTAGTACAATATCCTAATTATATATATTTTTAAAACAAAATTCAAATAAATTACCGAAAGATTACTAAGGTGTGTTTGGCCGAAAAGTATGATAATTTGAGATATATAAAAAATATATATGTTTTCACTAACGATTATGATATTAAGCTTCTTAAAATATTCTATATATGTATAGAAAGTTTCTTATCTCACATGTACCGAATAATTATTGTTAAAAATTTATGAAGATGATTCCAATTTTCCAAAGTAATTTAAACTGCTGTACTCTAGAATATGAAATAATAATTTTTGTCACTAAACTATCACCTTGCACTTATATGATAAATTCATGAATTGAAAAAGCGTAGTATTTCTATTTGTTCTCAGTGGCAATTCTGAAATTTCCTCAAGTGCAATGGTTATATATACTATCCAAACAATAGTCAACCTGGTTACCTTGTCCCCCATCCGGTAAAGCAAGACCCGCGTTAACGCGGGATCAATGAAATGTTCAGAAGCTAGAACTTGGTCGTGAAACTCGACTTTGAACTTTCAATGTCTTGTACATACACACTTCTATGACATACTATATATATACACCTCTTTACAGCCTCATTCTCTCAAAACTTAGTTTCAGCAACCCAAAATCCCAAGCCTTCCAAAGTCAGCTGCTAGGGATCAACATATATTTAGAGAAAATTATATCAAATGGCCACCATGAAAGCAGTGTCCTCCACCATCCACCACCACCACGACGACGCCGGCAAGAATCGACTACCCAAAATTTGTGCCTTTCAAGAAATTGCAATCGATACTCTCCCACATCCCAAAACTTCAAACAGGGTGACTCGTCTAGCCGAATCATTCTCAAGCCTCCTACATCTCCATATTGAGACACAAGCTCAGAAAAACCTTCACATCTCAAATTTGAATAACTTTCTTTTGGAGGAAAAACACAACACTCCAACTATGTCTCCTAAGGAAGACATATCTGATAAATGGAGAGACATTCATGGTTCATTTGATTGGGACAACCTTCTTGACCCACTCAATCCTTGGCTAAGGCGAGAGATTGTCAAGTATGGCGAATTCGCGCAAGCAACCTATGATGCTTTCGATTTTGATTCTTTCTCAGAGTATTGTGGGAGTTGTAGATACAATCGTCACAAGCTTTTCGACAAATTAGGCCTAAACAAGCACGGTTACGATGTGACCAAGTACATATATGCCATGTCACAAATTAACATGCCCCGCTGGCTAGAAAGGTCCCACCTAGTGGACACATGGTCCAAAGATTCCAATTGGATGGGTTACGTGGCGGTCAGCGATGACAAAGAGTCACATCGGATTGGGCGACGAGACATCGTGGTGGCATGGCGTGGTACCGTGGCGCCGTCAGAGTGGTACGAGGATATGCAGAGAAAGTTGGAGCCTATTGGGCATGGGGAAGCTAAAGTGGAACATGGGTTCCTTAGCATTTACACGTCTAAGAGTGACACTACTAGGTACAATAAGTTTAGTGCCTCGGAGCAAGTCATGAAAGAAGTGATAAGGCTAGTGAATTTGTACAAGAGGAGAGGTGAAGAAGTGAGCCTCACAATCACTGGACATAGCTTAGGTGGTGCATTGGCTCTCCTCAATGCCTATGAAGCCGCCGCCTCAATTCCTAACCTCCCCATCAATGTCATATCCTATGGTGCACCTCGGGTTGGCAACATTGCTTTCCGTGATGAAATACATCAAATGGGTGTTAAAACATTACGGGTCGTAGTGAAACAAGACTTAGTCCCTAAAATGCCGGGGCTTGTTCTTAATGAAAGTTTACAGAAGTTCGATGACATAACTGGAACCCTAGAGTGGGTATATACTCATGTTGGAGCCGAACTGAAGCTTGACATCCGGTCTTCGCCTTTTCTCAAGCGAGGGTTCAATTTGCTAGGGTTTCATTGTTTGGAAACCTACCTTCATCTCATAGACGGGTACCTTAGTGGCAGCTCCACATTTCGGTCCGAGGCTAGGAGGGATGTTGCTTTAGTGAACAAGGCTTGTGACATGCTTGTGGATGAACTGAGAATTCCTCAATGTTGGTATCAATTAGCCCACAAGGGACTGGAATGCAATGCTCATGGTAGGTGGGTCAAACCCAAGAGAGACCCTGAAGACATTCCTTCACCTACAAATATTCATCCGCTTGAGATGCAGGAAACATTTGTAGGAAGTGAACCCTTGTGTTGTGTCTAAATTGAAGATTGATTTTGTATGTATGTGATACTTGAATGATATAGTTTACATATATATATATATATTCTCGTGCTTGCAAATTATGGGAGTAATCACCTTCCCAAAAAAAAAAAAAAAAATTATGGGAGTAATCAAAATGTATAGAACCGGTGTGTTTTTGAAGGATAGTTATGTTATAATTTAATTAACTAAAAAAAATTAATTGCAAGTGAAAATATAATAGTGTGTGAACATATATATATTTTTTGCCTGCTGTGGCCATGACATAACCCCTCCATTCCATCATCTTGTCTCAATAATTAAACATAATTCCTAACCCCACTCGCCAACTTTTCTATACTTAATTTGTGAGCAAACTTCTAGTCTCATTTTAAATCACAGTTTAATAACTAACTAAAGTACTTGATTCTTTTTGTTAAAGAGAGTTTCGAAAAGTGTTGCGACAAAAATGGATACAACAGGGATATATATATATTATTGATTATCATTAATTATAAAAATAAATATTTAAATTTGATAACGTTATTATCTATTTAAATCTATATTCTTACCTTTAGTCACACAATGATATTTTCACATTGGTTCTCTCGAATTTAGTCATACAATATTTCTCAACGGATACTGCTCTCATGTTTTGTATTCTTATTTTAATTCTCACTCTGTGTGACTTAAATTTTGCTCCTCCTACATTCCTGCTCTCGCTCTTACTTTATGTGACTTATCTTACCTTTATAGAGGGATCCATTCCAGAATTAGAAAATTTTAGTCTTCTCATTTACCAATATCCAAATCTGATTCTTATATAATCCATAATTTTCCCAAAAGACAAGTTTCCCTGAGAATGCTTAGTGCAAATTCTCTCCTATTAACGTCTCTATGACAATCCCCAAATTGCCAAACAAGTCAAGAAAGAACTAATGGAAATAATATAAGCGTGCCTTGGTAACTAACATCGATGGAGAGTATTTACAAGCTCAAAGATGTGTTTGACCCGGAGGGCATGCCGTTTCACAAGGCTCATGGAATGAGTATTTTATTTTGTTGCCAAGGATCCAAGATTTATTTTGAAATTTCATGAACTTACTACCTACTTTCATGGGATTTGGAAACAGGAATTTATTTTCTTTATTTATTATTTTTCAAATTTTGTAATTAAAAATATGTATATATTTATGATTGAACCACATTATTATTTTTAAGTAGACAAATATTGTTTGAATGATAATTTATTTCAGAATAATTGACCCTTTATCCAGTTTTATCTCTTGTATTTTAACTTTCACTTTATTCAAAACAAACAAAAGAAATTTGATTTCTAATCAATATTATTCGTTTTCCCATTTCAAATCTAGATCAAAAAAAGAATTTGGTAACAGAAGGAGAATTGTCTGACATTATGGACAGTCGGAGTGATTGTACTATTTTATGAATTGTGCGACTACAGGAATATTGTGACTCTTTATCTTTTGTTACTGCCTTGATTAAATTTTTATTTTTTAAAAAGAGTAATGCTAATATGTGAGGTCTACTTTATGATATTTATCATAAGTTTTTTTTTCCCCTTCAAATTAGCATATTTTGTGTAAATAAAATAATAGACAAATTATATCACCAAGTTGTCAATATTAAAATGATTCCATTATTTTTAAAAAAATAAAATTTAAAACTCCATAAAATGAAATTATAGGAAATGACCAAAGTCAATAGTGTAATTTGGTTGGAAGAGTGTTAAACAGTGATTCACTATAATAATACTACAATTTAATGCTGCTCTCGTAACTTGAACCTGAAAGGTTCTAAAAGGTTCAACAAAAATATCAACCATATTACTAATTTGAAAATCACAATTTTGTGATTTAAGTCTATAAATATATATTAATATTTTTGGATTCAGATGACTTTATCTATGTCAACTCAAACCCAAATTGAATTGAATTTGGATTCAAAATATATAACTCAGGCCCAAACTAAAATTAAAAATATTGTCCAAACCCACAAAATTTTGAGCTGGATTCGAGTTATTACAGGTTAGGCCCATTCGAGTTGCAGCCCTACTAATTACCTTATGTGTAATTTGTACAATAAAGAAAGGCCTTAAAAAAAAGGGCCTCCTTCAAAGCTTTTGCCTTGGGCATCAAAATTGGCAATGCCTTAGAGGCATTGCTGAACCATACTTCGATTTGGGAAAAAAAAAATAGTACATTAGATTTTAAATTGGGACAATTATTTTAGAACACTCAAAAATAAAAATGTGAACATTTTTGCATGTTCCATACTTAAGATGCCATATAAAGACCTACTTATGTAGTATGAAGTGTGGAGTATGAACTTTTACTTATTCGAACAATACTTGTCTACTTATCATTGTGTTTTTACTCATCATCGAAAAATAAGGTGCAAGCATCCTTAAAATATAAAAGATTTGAAAAGATATTCGATTTGTGTGTGTTGACCAACATCTCTAAACTTAACTTTTTTTTTTTTTTGGGAGGACCACTCCGAATTCAGTATTTGTTTTTTTTTTTGAAAGTTAAAGCAATTGACAATTGATGGAATGGGAATTCAAATATAGGCTTTTGGTTATAGACATCACATGCCCTATCACTGGGTCATCACACCACATTCAAACCGAATTTGGATTTTCATTACTTTTATAAAGTACCGCATAAGTTAATCAGATCTAATCCATAGAAAATTACCACGTGTCATATTATTTGACAATTGACATAAAACCCAAATTGTTCTCTTTCGCCATTTTCTATAATTTTTGGAGCTTCAAATTATACCCTTAATTATACTTTTCATTCGCAGTTAGACCTTTAGCTTATCAGCAACCTTCTCAAGAATAGAACAAGAAGCCCAAAAATCTATTTAAAAATAGATCATGTCACCTTATGTTTTTAGAGAAATAAAAATTTAAGAAGTGAATTCAGTAGTTATCGAATTTAATTTATATGAGTAAGGTGGTGGGTCATTACATGGGTCATTAAATTGAATTCAATAATTGCAGTGCCTAAATCACTATACGTTGGGTGCAAAAACAAAAAAAATTCCAGTTACTCCTTATATACTTCTATACTATTCTTTGCAAAATAAAAATAAAAAAGGGTAAATTATGTTCACCTCCCCTCTAGTTAGTTGAAAGTTCAAATGACTCCTTAATTTTCCAGAATATCATTTACTTCTCCACTCCTAAGAATAATATCCATACAAGTCAAAGTTGGTCAATGCTATTAACTCATGATGTCAACCTGATGAGAACTGCAAAAGTCCATATTGCCCTCTAACTTTGTCAAAAGACCTAGTTAACCTTTTAAAAAATTAATAAAAAATCAAAACCACCAATTTACTCATTGCTGTTATCTAACCTTCGACCATGAAGATTAACAAACAATGCTCCCAATTCATCTATGTCGTGTTGTAATTTACAGGGAATCCACGTACTTACACCCTTGCACCAAATTGCTCCATTCATAGTACATTCACAATAAATAACTGAGGTAGGACAATTAGCAGAATATTTTGGAAACTGTTTGAACCGTCAAAAGGTCAAACAGGCGGGCTGATCAGTTTTTATCTGATGATTTCGATGAATCCATTTTTTACTCGGAAAGAACCCGTAGGGCGCCTTTTGGCCGAATTCAATCGTTTAAGGCTCTAGAATGGCGTTTTTTCAATTTTGAATATTTCAGAATTTTTGTTAGAAGACTAAACGGATTCAATTTGCTTTCTTTTTTGATATTTAGTAGTTTTAAACAATTAGGTTTCTTTCCTTATTTTTACACAATATTCAGAGTAAGTTTGTTTTTGAGCAATTTCCTAGCGCTGCTAGTTTTTTTAAGTTTTTAGGATTTTCTTTATGTTATTAGGGTTTTTATTTATAAATATATTTAGTGCAGAGCAGATCATTCATTCAATTATTAATATATTATCAGATTCCTCTACGAATTCTTTGTTCTTCCTTGTTGATTCAAGGTACCACTTTGTTGATTCAAGGTACCCTCGTTCATTTGTGAACAATCTATCACTTCCGCTTACGTCAATAACAATAAGTGATGAATCAACAGTTTGAACCCAAACCCTAAATCTATAGTAAGTGTTGGTTCCTCTCCTATAAGAGGGTCGCACTAATCATGACAAATTTGAGAAAGTGTGGCTTGGTCCAATAGTTTTAAAATTTATAATCGCCACTACTACCTTTCACTATATAAATATAGTTAGGTGAGTAGGGATCGTCCTAAGGGATTAGGGGTGTATCAAATTGTGGAATTATAGTAATTAGGGTTAGTAGGTCGAATGATCACACAAGAATTGGTTGATTGGTTGATTAAACTAAGTAAATTGCACATTA
>JAOTQH010000060.1:1136929-1152912 GCA_025631255.1 Cornus kousa | reverse complement strand
CAATAATTGAATTTCTATTGGAAAATTCTATTAAAAATTATTTTTTTATCTCTTTTACCTTGGGTCAATTTTATGTTCATGAATATTTTAGAAATGACAATTATTTAATTACTTTGTTAAATATTAATTTTAAATTAAATTTTACTTAATACATGTTTATATTTATATGAATTAGCATTTCTTATGGATATCGAACTATTGCAATCCAACCATTTTTTCAGTAGAAAATACATTTTACAGTTTCAATTCACTCTAATGTAGTAAATGAATTAAATTTGGGTGTCGCATTTGCACTTGCACTTGCTGTCTTCTATTCTACCTATGGTTCTTGCGATGTCATCAATTTACAAATTTCCACACATTGGACATGATCAAATAGTCAATTAGGATCCTTAAAAATATAATGAACAACTTTCAATATGCTCAAACTATATGGAACATCACTATTAACAACAGTTTATTCATTGCGTTACTAGGTAAGAGTAATGGATCTGGAAATAGTTCCAACAAAACTAAGCGAAACATCACGGTGGCGGGTATTACAGTTGGTATATGTGTTCTGCTATTTGGACTAGCTTCATGTTTTATATGGAAGAGGATGTCATCGCAACGCGCGGGAAGAGGAACACACATGAGAGGTACGAGAAACTTGTATGCTTTTGAAAAATGAGCAAGGACTTTGCAGTATAATAATATATGTGTGTGTTTATGTATTTCTCACCATCTAAAATCAGCAGGTCCACTACAAAGAAGTAAAGATTTTTTACTAAATGAATCAGTTATTCCAAGTAGAAGAGACTACTCGAGTGAGGGTACAACAGATGAGCTGGAGTTACCGCTGTTTGATATTGGAACCATAGTGATGGCTACTGATAATTTCTCTGATGCGAATAAGCTAGGAGAAGGTGGTTTTGGTTGTGTTTACATGGTAAGTTCCAAGTGAATCATGTTGATAACATACATATATGGAAATGTCCAAGGTACTAATAGTGACTGCTATGGGGTTGCAATTACAGGGTAATGTAGAAGGTCAAATAATAGCAGTGAAAAGGCTCTCAAGGAATTCCGGGCAAGGAATTGAAGAATTCAAGAATGAAGTTAGACTGATTGCGAGGCTTCAACACAGAAATCTTGTTCGACTCCTTGGCTGTTGCATTGAGATGGAAGAAAAGATGTTGATATACGAGTACATGGAGAACAGAAGCCTCGATTCCATTTTATTCAGTTAGTCCCCTCTCACTACACTTGTTATATCTAGTTTAACAAGATTGTGATTGTTGACATGCATAATACATTTAAAATTGATATATAGATTTAATATTCATGGCATCTAAGTTGAATGAAAAATATTCCAGACAAAGAAAGGAGCTCACTATTAAATTGGCAAAGGCGTTTCAACATCATCAATGGGACAGCTCGTGGTCTTCTATATCTGCACCAAGATTCAAGATTTAGAATTATCCATAGGGATCTCAAAGCAAGCAACATTCTACTTGACGGAGAAATGAATCCAAAAATATCGGACTTTGGCATGGCAAGAATTTTTGGAGGAGATCAGACCGAAGCAAATACAAAGAGAGTAGTTGGAACTTAGTAAGCACTGTTAAAATTCCTGCACTAGTACCATCACAAGCTTCCAATTCATCATATTGCTTATTACACTTCATTGGGTATTGTGCAGTGGTTATATGTCTCCTGAATATGCAATGGATGGCGTCTTCTCCATAAAATCTGATATTTTCAGCTTTGGTGTTCTGGTGCTGGAGATAGTAAGTGGTATGAAGAACAAAGGATTCTACAATACTAACAATCATCTTAACCTTCTTGGATATGTAAGTGGAATATATTCAATGATTTTTCTTCTAGCAGTCATTTTTCAGAGCATTTTTAGTTCAGTGAGATTAGTAAACAAGAAAATCAAATTGAAATGTTACAGGCATGGAGGCTATGGAAGGAAGGAAAAGGCATAGAAATAATCGACTCATCGACAGGTGATTCTTGCTCTCCATGTGAGGTGTTGAGATGCATGCAAGTTGGCCTTTTGTGCGTTCAAGAACGAGCAGAGGATAGACCAACCATGTCGGCTGTGGTCTTGATGTTGAGCAGTGACGCTACATCAATGCCGCAGCCAAAACACCCTGGTTTTTGCATTGGAAGGCCTATTGAAACAGATTCATCTTCAAGTAAACAACATGAATCATGCACAGTGAACCAAGTTACAGTTACTACTATGATAGATGGCCGGTAGTTAGACATGACCTCAGCTGGCTAGAACATTTGGAATTTCTCTGTTTTTTATTTTATTATTTTTTATTTTTGTCAATTTTGTGGAAGGTTAAAGAATTAGTAGATCTCTTTGATGTAAATACAGGTAGTTCAGTTACAAGTTCAAATATTAATCCTCACAGATGAAAGAATAATTGAGTTATTTATTTATTTATTTATTTCCTAGATAAGTTGTAATTATATGATTTCCTGAACTATCTAAATAATATGCCCCTACTAATCTTCTCAGCTAAAAGCTTGGTGTATGATATGGTAGTAGTGCTGTACTGCTAAATGTCCTGAATTGGTCTTTTCAATAAGTACTAGTGCCTGTGCTGCATTATTTACATTTCTAACAGACTCCGTTGTACGCTCCACTAAATGCTGTCTTCTTAGTTTTTTTTTTTTCGGTTTTCTTCCAACACACCTTCCCAGCAAAAAAAAGTTGGATCTTCAATCAAAGCTGATCTGTTTAGGAATTAAGCATTCTGGCTTTTCATCAGCATTATGATAACTTTATAAATTATCATTGGCAAAGGCTGATCGAGAAGACTGAAAAAACTGTTGTATATGACATTATGCAACGGTGCAGCAAAGCTCTACGGGGTGCAGAGACTTGTAAATTTTGAGTCAATGTCGAAAGGATGATGCACATGCATATGCATAGCCGGTACAGACACAGATAAGGAGGAAAAGATCAATGAATGATTTTCTTCAGCCATAAGAACAATGAATTTACATAGATTCCCTTCCATTCTTTATGTCTTTTTTTTTCTTCATTGCAGAGTTATCCTTCAAACGATGTGGAGTGCCTTCGGTTTTATGACTTACTTACTATCACTAGTATTTATCATACTATTTTAATACTTTTAGAGTAATCCAGTATTATTGTAATGAAGATCGATTTCATATCTTGATTTTTGTACTTTCTTTTATTAGGGTTTTATTGCTAAGACTTTAGGACATAGCCCTTCAAACTTTCAAAGGCTGAACTTTTCAAAAGTGGTATTCCTCTTCCCCAATTTGGTCAATGAAATACGGCTTTAATATTTAGATTCACACAGCACTTTTCTATTAGAACTGAATAACGTGCAAACACTTTAATGTTTTTTAAGTTTATTATGAGATGACTAACTGCAAAAGCAAAGCTTCACATTGGAGATATGCTTATGCAGAGGATATCATACTACTACATTTAAGTATTTAACTATTGTTCTCCATTATAATGAGTGTTCTCAGTTCTGCTGTTCTGTGTCATACTGTAGCTTTAATTTTCTTTCATACAGCAATCTCCATAGCAATTGACACATTAAGTCTGTCCCAATCAATTATTGATGGCCAAACCTTGGTATCTGCCAAAGAAAAATTCCAGCTTGGTTTCTTCAGTCCAAACAATTCAAATAATCGATACTTAGGAATTTGGTACTACAACATCACACCTCAAGCCACTGTCTGGGTAGCAAACAGAAATTACCCCATTAATGATTCATCAGGTGCCGTGAAGATTGGAGACGATGGGAATTTGATCCTTTTCCACCACACGCAAAGTGTCGCCTGGTCTACAAATTATATCAAGAATATGTCATCAAAATCTATTGTTGCACAGCTCCTAGACTCCGGAAATCTTGTTTTGAGGGATGAAAGCAATGGGTTCAAAGAAAGCTATCTTTGGCAAAGCTTTGATCATCCCTCTGATACTTTGTTAACAGGCATGAAGATGGGATGGGACTTGAGAATTGGTTTAAACCGATTTCTCACTTCATGGAAGAGTGAAGATGATCCTTCTCCTGGTGATTTCACTTATAGTCTCAATCACAAGGGTCCACCACATTTAGTCCTTCGCAAGGGATCGGTTAAGATATTTCGTAGTGCAACATGGGATGGAGTGCAGTTCAGGGGGTTCTCTATCAGTCCTGACCTTGTCGTCATCCCCAAGGTTATATCTAATAAAGAAGAGGTGTATTTTGAATCTGCCCTCTACAATGATGAGTCTACTCTAACAAGGTTGACGTTAAGTCACTTTGGTGAACCTCAACGCCTTGTCTGGAACAGTAGTAGCCTTGAATGGGTTGTCAAGTATAAAACTCCCAGCGATGATTGTGATAATTATGCCGTGTGTGGTCCTAATGCTATTTGCACAATTAGTGATCTAAGCATGTGCAGCTGTTTGACTGGATATATGCCTAAATCATCACAAAACTGGGAAGAATTTAAAAGGTCGGGTGGATGCATTCGCAAAAATCAGTTGAATTGTCCTGCGGGAGAAGAATTTATAGAGATTGAGGGTGTGAAAATGCCTGATTTGTTGCAGTTTTGGGTGAACACTACTATGACCATTGAGGAATGTAAAGCAGAGTGCTTGAAGAATTGTTCTTGTACAGCTTATGCTAATTTATATGCTACCAATGGGGGTAGCGGTTGCTTGCTCTGGTACGAGGATCTCATTGATGTCAAAAAACTAATAGAAAATGGTAATCAGAAGCTTTACATTCGTGTTACAGCTTCAGAACCAGGTACATCCTATTTAACCTGTTCTAAAAATGCATTAAATAGATTTGCTGAAACTTTTGGCTTGTTTAGATTGATTTTTCAACTATACTTGTTGTCCTAGAGTTCAAGTCATATTCCAAGAAGAAAAAGAAGGTGGCGTTGGCAATCACGGCATCAATTGTTTTCTTTGTGCTGTTCGTTGTCTCTCGTATCATTTGGAAGAGATCACAGCAACAAAGTAAGTTTTCTATATATATTTTTTCATACTCTTAATTTTTGAGACAGGCAAGAAGAGAGTGGACATTACTTGGTGCAATGTCAATAAGTTTCGACCACCAAGTGTGAGGAAGTAAGTTTTAGTTTCATGATCATCTCTTTGTCAATCTGTCCACCCCTCCCAACACCTTCCATTATAGCGAAGAAGGCACACGTCTAGCATTCGGGGACAGAAAAGACTTAGAGAAGGAAGTTCTCCCAAGGGCAGGAATGGAGTAAGGTCTGACATATTTGTGGGATGATAGCCATTTCTTTGAAGGGAACCTATTTGTAGGGTATTCAGCCAAAATTCACCTTGTCCATCCCTCCCAACACCTTCCTTTATGGGACACTATTCGGCGTAATAGCCAGATATAATAAGTACCCTTTTTCATCCCATTTCTTTAAAATGAATCTATTTGTAATTTTGTACAGCGTTCAGCCTAAGTTCTGGATCACAATTTGTCAAATTGGAGGGCCTGTTTGCCAAGGAACCATTCTGTATTCAGATAGATGTAAAAGTACGCAAGTATAAAATAATAAGTAGATCACAAGGCTCACAAATAAAAAAGAGAACTTATCCAACGATTTAAAAGTAACTTTTGGGAGTGATATCAGTTGACTGTATGTTATTGTTTTGCTTTGCTCAAGTATCAAGAAATTGATGTCAGGTGATGTTGATGTTCTTAAAATATTGATTCATTGATGGAATGACAGAATTATTAGAATTTTAAATTATGTGCTTCTAAAGGGAACTTGCTCTGCGTTGAAGGGAGTTTGCTTTTTATTCTAAAATACAGACAAGGAAACCATAAAAGTGATCCCAAGCTGATTAATTATTTTGAAAAATCTGTTGATTGAATTAGTCTCTCTATAAGAGTACACCTGTCCCTGTCCGTGACTAATAGACAATCCAATTGGAAATTATATCTTAACAGTTGGTGTTTGAATAAAAATTCCTCCATAGAATAGCAGGAGAAGGAATATGATTTTCTCACCAAATTCCCCATTTTGACAATGTTACATGAGCACATTTGAAATTATTCAATGATCAATCAACCTGTAACAAAGAAAAAGGAAAAGAATTTCAATCATCCAGCCATGTCAATTGGATGGGGTACAGTCATGTATAATATTGTCGTGGGGAAAATCAAGAAAATGATGTATTAAAGAAAGTGACAAATGTAGTAAACTAGGTAGTTGAACCATGTGATTTATGTTGAAGTTAAAAATATTGTATGCTTACATATTCTATGGAACAGAATTAATATTATGGAGTTTAAAGATAACCCAGAATTGTTTATAACTTGATCCCATTGGTCAGTTGGCCATGTTCAGATTGAGACCCAAAAAAGACATGTTAACTATTTGCTACCCAATCTTGCCATCTTCTATAGTGCTGTGATTAACAGGTATACAGCTGGAGATCCAATCAAGAGGTGAGGAGCGCCTAGAATTGCCCATCTTCGATATGGTCACTGTTGCAGAAGCAACTCATAACTTTTCTCCTTCAAACAAGATTGGAGAGGGTGGTTTTGGACCTGTTTACAAGGTAATTTCAATTCCATTGCTGACGTCACCTATACTTGAAAGAAGCAGCAAAATGAACAATACCCAACTAATTGATATGGTGGTTGGAAACTGCAGGGACAACTATCAACTGGACTAGAGATAGCAGTGAAGAGGCTTTCACAGAGTTCCCGTCAAGGTCTCAATGAATTCAAAAATGAGGTCAGGTTGATTGCCAAACTTCAACACCGAAATCTAGTTAGGCTTCTGGGATGTTGCATTCAAGGACAAGAGAGAATGTTGATTTATGAGTATATGCCCAACGGAAGCTTGGACTCCTTTATTTTTGGTTTCCTCTCAATCCTTCTTAAAGTTGATTAATTGAATTTTATATTGTATATGGAAAAAGACAGAAGTTTACTAATTAAAAAAATTATACCACTTTATTAACTCTTAAAAGATCCAGATTTAGATATACTAATCATCCTTCCTTAATATGATCCAAAGCTGGTCCAGGTAACACAAGAATTGACTTCTTTGTATGGAGGCAGCGCTTTGATATCATTGTTGGGATTGCCCGAGGGCTCCTTTATCTTCATCGAGATTCAAGATTAAGAATTATTCATAGGGATCTTAAAGCCAGCAATGTGCTCCTCGACACAGAGATGAATCCTAAGATTTCAGATTTTGGCATGGCTAGAGCTTTTCAAGGAGATCAATCATCAGCAAAAACAAATACTGTGGTTGGAACTTAGTAAGTACTCGAAGATTTTTTTTCCCCTCATTTTTGATTTACCTACTCATCTTCAAATTTTGGTGATTATGTCTTTTGATAATGGCATGCAGTGGTTACATCTCTCCAGAGTATGCAATTGATGGGATCTTTTCGATAAAATCAGATGTCTTCAGCTTTGGAGTTCTAGTGTTGGAAATAGTGAGTGGCAAACGGAACAGACAGTTTCACCATCCTGACCATGATCTTAACCTTCTTGGACATGTAATTTTACACCTAATTAAGGCCATTCTCTTCCTTTTTTGAATTTCTATGGAATGTTATTCCCTGATATATATGTTCTATTAATTTCAGGCATGGAAACTGTGGAATGAAGGAAAAGCCTCCGCGCTAATGGATCCCCTGATGGAGGATTCGTTTCCAATGTCTGAGGTATTAAGATGCATGCATGTAGGCCTTCTGTGTGTGCAACAACGCCCTGAAGACAGGCCAACAATGTCATCAGTGCTCTTAATGTTGGATAGTGAGAGTACAATGCTACCCGAACCTAAGCAACCTGGTTTCTATACATTAAGGAGCCCTCATGAGACTGAATCTTCACTAGCTGGGAGAATTTGGACAACGAATGAGGTGACTAATACTCTGTTAGAGGGTCGATGAAATATTCATTTACTTGTCAAGAAACATATAATTAGGTTTTTCTACCAATATAGTTTATTCTTGAGGCTCACGCTGTTTGTAATTTTAATACGATATGATATAGTTGGTAGAATCAAGTGGATTGATTCAAAGAAAAAGAGTACAGAAGTTTCAAGGTTGAAACTCACCAATCAATTTTATTTTTTATTTTTATTTTTTTTTGACTTTTCTTGCTCATTTTGGTCATAGGGGCCAGGACCCTTATAGGGTGCTTACTGATTGTTTTATACATGATGATGATAGGACAAAGAATTCAGTTATTTTAAGCCATGTCTGCTGGTAGTGTTGAATATTATATGGGCCAAAAAAAGATACACCAATGAAAAACCAAAAGAAATGGTACAAGTAGAGAAAATGTATTAATAAAAAATAAATAAAGAAAACGGGAAAAAGAGAGGAAGAGACGTTGAATACCTTAAAATATAATAAAACAAAGGAGGAGTGGGTAGAAGAGTGAACATAGGAGTTGTACCCTGTGCATCAATAGAAATACAAAGCTTACTTCAGAAATTGCTACACTCCTTAATTACCAAAAAAAATAAGAAGAAGAAGAAAAAGAACAGCTAGCCTGCCTTTGTCAACTTGGAATAGAAGTACCTTTTTATACGAGCAGCTTTAACAGAACCCAAATCCTATATAGAAAGAATTAAAAATATGTTAAAAAGATTTAAACCCATTTGATGGGGGTACCACACAATTGCGAAGATTTTTTTTTCGCATAACTCAATTGTCGAGTCAAGGATTATGGAAGCAGAGTGACAGAAATAGCAAATTTTGAATTTCCGCAGACATGAATTATTCATATAGCTAATTTCCTTGAACAATATTTAAAAAATAAATATAATAATAATCAAAATCTACAAAAATAAATTAATGAATTGCCGCTTGTAAATCCACCCTTCGTGGATTTTCCTGGGTTTTTACTGGACTTCTAGTGAATTCAGAAGTGCAAGTTTAGCTGCATTATTTAAAATAAGATTGAAGTTTGAGGAATTTAGATATGGTCTATACAATAGGGAAAAAGAAGAAGAAAATGATGATTATCATATTCGGAACACAACAAAACTGCATAGCTATTCTTAACATAGAATAATCATTCTGAAAGATGTTTTTTAATAATGTAACCGTGGGGTGCTGTTCTTGGATGTTGCCTATGGTTGACTGGCTAACAATTTCATTGAAAGCTCTCAGATGAAAGGAAGATTTTGAACAATCACACCCCGAATACTCTTTCTGCATATTTGTTTCCTCCTAAGGTACCAACAGAGATTTAAGATGACCGACTACAAAAGCAAAGCTTCACTGGCATCACAGGAACTTTGAGAAATTATCTGCAAAGGTCCTGAATTAGGTGGGTTGTGCTTTTTTCACCCTTTTCCTAATTTAATGATGACTGTTGTTAGTTCTGCTTTTCTGCGTTGTACTTTTGCTTTCATTTTATCTCGTACAGTAATCTCCATAGCAATTGACACATTAAGTCCATACCATTCAATTATTGATGGGGAAACTTTAGTCTCCGCTGGAGAAAAATTCCAGTTTGGTTTCTTCAGTCCCAACAATTCTAACAACCGATACTTAGGAATATGGTACTACAGTATCACACCGCAATCCATTGTCTGGGTGGCAAATAGAAATTATCCGGTTAATGACACATCAGGTGTCGTGAAGATTGGGAGCAATGGAGATTTGATTCTTCTCCATCACACAGAAAGTGTCGCCTGGTCTACAAATATCAAGAATATATCATCAAAAACTATTGTTGCGCAGCTCCTAGACTCCGGAAATCTTGTTTTGAGAGATGAAAGCAACAGTTCCAAAGAAAGATATCTCTGGCAAAGCTTTGATCATCCCTCTGATACTTTGTTACCAGGCATGAAGTTAGGATGGGACCTGAGAATCAGTTTGAACAGACATCTCACATCATGGAAGAGTGAAGATGATCCTTCTCCTGGTGAATTCTCTTATGGTGTTGATATTGGTGGACTACCACAAGTTGTCCTTCGTAAGGGTTCTGTTAAGCAGTACAGAAGTGGACCCTGGGATGGAGTTCACTTTGGTAGCACAACTGTTACACCCAATGTTGCCTTCATCCCCAATGTCACCATTAATTCAGAAGAGGTGTATTATACATATGAGCTCTCCGACGAGTCTACTCTAACAAGGTCCACATTAAGCTACTCTGGTGCACCTCAACGCCTTGTATGGAACAGTAGTAGCCTTGAATGGCTTGTCATGTACTCACTTCCCAGCGACCGATGTGATAATTACGGCCAGTGTGGTCCTAATGCCATTTGCACAATCAGTGATCCTAGGATTTGCAGCTGTTTGACTGGATACACACCTAAATCACCACAAGATTGGGAAATGCTTATCTGGCCTGGTGGGTGCATTAGGAAAAATCCTTTAAATTGTCCAGCAGATGAAGGATTTATAGAGTTTGACAATGTGAAAGTGCCTGATTTGTTACAGTTTTCGATTAACACTAGTATGACGATTGAGGAATGCAGAGCAGAGTGCTTGAAGAATTGCTCTTGTACCGCTTATGCTAATATATATGTTACTAAAGGGGGCAGCGGTTGCTTGCTCTGGTTCAAGGATCTCATTGATATTAGAAAACTAACAGAACCTGGTAATCAGAAGCTTTACATTCGGGTTATATCTAAAGAAAGAGGTAAGTACTCGCTCTGTATTTTGTTCTAGGAATACATTAAATAGATTTGCTAAAACTCTTCCCTGGCTGAGATTTGGTTTTTCATCTTGATTTGCTTTCTAGTGTCAAAATCAGACCCCAAGAAGAAAAAGGTGGTGGTGGTGGTGGTGGCCATCATTGCATCAATTGTTTTCCTAACACTGTTCATTGTCTCTTGTATCATTTGGAAGAGGAGACCACACCAACGAAGTAAGTTATCTACACATCTTTAATATTTTGATTTTTTTTTTCCCCTGGCTAATATTTTGAATTTTTGAGATATGCAAGCAGAGAATAGAAATTACTTGGGGGCAGTGGTAAAAAGTTTCAACAGCCAAGAAAGTGAGAGTGAGTTCTAATCTTATGGTAATCACATTGTAGGATTAATGCTAAAGGTCAAAGTTTGTACTTAGACTGCCTCTCTACATCTTCAATTATTGAGTACCACCTTCTCCCTTACAAGATAAATAGGTAGCACTTTTATCCCATTCTTTATGACCAACCTATCTGTAACGTGTTCAGCCAAATTTCTTAAAAGCTGACATTGTCAATTTGGGCACAAACTTAGGAACCATTATGTGTGCCAGATTGATATAAAAGTAAAAAGGAAAAAATAAATACTATTTTTTCTCTTGAGTATATGTAGTTGACTATATGTATTAAATACTATTTAGTATAAAATTGAACGGTTATTCTCTGAGTGAATATTAAGAAAGTTTTCTCATATGATGTTAGCCATTCTTAAAAAATTGATGCATTGATGTAATGACAGCATTAGTTTAACATATCATGTGTTTCTTGATCAGCTCAATGATAAACGGAACTTTCTCGGCATTGGAAAGTTTCCATTGTTTATTCTAATATACATAAAACTATACAAGGACCTGTTCCTGGCTCAGTATTTTTATTTGAGTGCACCCTGTCCTTGTCCTTGGCTAGAAGTTGCCCCCTGGTTGACTATTTTGGTTAAAATTTTGACAGAATAAGAAGAAGAAAAAAACAGAATATCCTTTTCACACCGACTTGTCCATTTTGACAATGACTTTCGAGCACTTTTGAAATTATTATCAAGTATTGGATAAATTTTTAGAAAAGATAAATCAATAGGGTTTGAATCGATCAGCCGTGTCAATTGGATAAGGAACGGTCATAAGTAACATTGGTCAAGGGAAGATCAAGAAAAGTAATTCATTGCAGCAAGTGGCAGAAATAAACAACTATGAAGTTGAACCATCTGATTCTACATAGAAGATTTAGACAACAGATGTGATGCTACAGAATTGATGTTATATAGTCTCCCAAAATGTTTAAAACTTGAAATTCCCAGTGACCACTTAGTCAAGTTACAATTGAGACACAATGTTTGTCATAAAGACATGTTAACCTTTTGCTACCCAACTTGTCATCGCTATAGTTTTGTTATTAACAGGTATACGACTGGAGATTCATACAAATTATGAGGAAAGCCTAGAATTACCCAAATTCAATATGGTGACTATTGCAGAAGCAACTAATAATTTTTCTCATTCAAACAAGATTGGAGAGGGTGGCTTTGGACCTGTTTATAAGGTAATATTAACATCACTAAATTTACCTATATAGAAAGAAGAAACCAAAATAACAGAACCCAAATATTTGGCATGGTGATTGGCAAATGTAGGGAAAACTATCAGATGGACTAGAGATAGCAGTGAAAAGGCTATCAGAGAGCTCCCGACAAGGTCTCAACGAGTTCAAGAATGAGGTCATGTTGATTGCCAAACTTCAACACCGAAATCTGGTTAGGCTTTTGGGATGTTGCATTCAAGGAGAAGAGAGAATATTAATTTATGAGTATATGCCCAATGGAAGCTTGGACTCCTTGATTTTTGGTTCGTCCTCTCAACATCTTGTTATACTTGATAATGAATTTCATGTTAGATATGAATATACAAAAGAAGTTTGACAGCCAAATAAATTATATCACTCCATTAATTCTTACATCAAGCTAAAAAATACTAAATATCTTCTCCTTTTAATATGATTCAAAGCTGGGCCAGATAACTCAAGGATCAATTTTTTTGTATGGAGAAGGCGCTATGATATCATTGTTGGGATTGCTCGTGGGATCCTTTATCTTCATCGAGATTCAAGATTAAGAATTATTCATAGGGATCTCAAAGCCAGCAATGTGTTGCTAGACAGTGAAATGAATCCTAAAATTTCAGATTTTGGCATGGCAAGAGCTTTTGGAGCAGATCAACAATTGGCAAAAACAAAAATGGTAGTTGGAACTTAGTAAGTACCTAAAGATTTTTAACCGGGTTAGGTTCAATTTTGATTAATTTATTTATATATCTAACAATGGCATGCAGTGGTTACATGTCTCCAGAGTACGCCATTGATGGGATCTTTTCAATAAAATCAGATGTCTTTAGCTTTGGAGTATTACTGTTGGAAATAGTGAGTGGCAAAAGGAACAGACAGTTTAATCATCCTAATCATGGTCTTAACCTTCTTGGACATGTAAGTTCATAGTTTTGACAATTCTCTTCCTCTGTGGGATTTCTATAAAATATTTTTCCTTGATATATGGGTACTGTTTCAGGCATGGAAACTATGGAGTGAAGGAAAAGCCTTTGGAGTAATAGATCCTGTGATGGAGGATTCATTTCCGATGTCAGAAGTATTAAGATGCATACAAGTTGGTCTTTTGTGTGTGCAGCAATGCCCCCAAGACAGGCCAACCATGTCATCAGTGCTCTTAATGTTGGACAGTGAGAGTGCAATGTTGCCCCTACCTAAACAACCTGGTTTCTACACAGAGAGGAGCCCTGCTGACACAGAATTTTCACTGGCGGGAACACAATCTACTACAAATAAGATGACAGTTACAGTCTTAGACGGTCGATAAAAAATCCTTTCTAACTCGCATTTGGCTGTTGAGAGTGCTTTCAAGGGCAGCTAATAAAATCGGGTGATTGAAACTCATCCCAGTTTGACTTGTAATCATACTACATTTCTGTAGTAAGTTAGCTCAATAGATTGTTGTGGCATCAAACACATTTAATACTTGAATTGCTTGAAATGATATATTATACAATAATATTGTTTAATAATTCAAGGGAAAGGTAAATGATCTATGTGCTGGTGTTGTAATAAAAGTGTTATCAAACTACTGTTCATTGTAATGAATTTCAAGAATTTTAGACCCATAGACCGGGTGGGCAAAGATTTGAAAATAAAAAATAAAAAATAAAAAATAAAAAAAAAAGAGATTTTCGTGTGATGGTGTTTGGTACGTGGAGTAAGACAAACTGTTGTTTTGTAATAATTAAAGTATGGAGAGGGCAGGCTATATTTGTGCCAATTACAAGGACCGACTGATGCAGAAAATCTAAAAAGCTACTAATAAACTACATGAGCCATGTTATGCTATGATGGTCTTCTTGACGAGGGCAACTACATCATAAGAAATTTGTAGATTGAAGAAGCATCACCAACTTAAATGCATCAGCTGCTATAACAAGAGAAACAGATTGAGAATTTCATACCATAAGAATTTTATCTTCTAAACATGTTCCAAACTTCATATACTACAACCATCGTAGGGCACTTCTATATTTTGAAATGAAATTCATGGTGCTTTTATGTATTAAAACTAATTCGTTAGCCCAAATTCACTCCTATCTCAGAGTCCATTTTATAACTCCTATCTCAGAGTCCATTTTATAGTCGGGTCTTACTAGAAAAATCCATATTTAGCTAAATAAATCCTAATTGGGCTCGGGTCATGGATGGTAGATTCCTTTTACATTACTATTAAAAACACAATCTACAGAGGAGAACCGAATTACAGATCAAATTTTATCGAATACCACCAACAGGCAACATCCAACAACCCCATGATAATAAATTATTTACAAAACATATGATAATAAATTAATAAATACCAAAAGTAAGAAAAACGAAATTCGAAACCAATAAGTATAATAATACTAATATAATAGAGAGCGAACTAAAAAATTAAGAGAAATCAGGAGAGAGAGCGAGTGAGAGAGAAAAAAAAGAGCGCACAAAAGACGAACCTAATCCAATTCCTGCTTTATTGGACGCGAGGTATGAATCCGATTAGACGAGTGGGTGGTACTGGTACATATCTAATGTGCGTCCTGCCTCGTTTTGTTCCTTTTGATTTTGCGTACTAAATAACGTACTACCATTTTCTTCTTCTTCAGGTTTAATCTTCATCGCTGCTTTTGATGGCAAGTGGAAAATAACGATGTTATGTCCACTGCCACCGAATCCATTGCCCTAATTGGTAGGAGGGTCCATGTACACAGAGGCTGTTTAGTCGGTGTAGGTATGTATGTATCACAGTATCACTTGTTTACCTAATTGAAAAATGATAAAATAAAATACTGTAATAATTTTTTAAAAATTAGATTTGGAGTCTGGCACGGCAGCCTCGGCTTTTGGGTAGGTACCATATAATTAGTACTGTATTTGATTTCTTAAATGGATATCAAGGAACCAAATGGATTTTAAAGAATTGGAAATTTGGGATTGAAGTAGACCTGACAAACGGGCGGGTTGCATTGTTTTGGACCGGGTTAAATCTATCTTGGTCATTGTGCTTGTAACGGGTCTAACATGCCTCTTTCACATGTTATGTACATGATGATATTAATTTGAATCAAACCAGACCAGTAGTGTTGAAATTAAATTAATTGTGTGAAATGATATTCATCAAATCTCAATGAATAAATCTTAGGTAGTTATTTTTACCCGTCCAAAGTTCATCAGAGAAGCTGGAGCTAGCTTCCTTCCTGGAAGAATTATTTTACGGTGATCCATTGTTGTTTCGATTCTAAGTGAAGTAGAATTGCATTAGGATAACTTTTATAATTGGTTCATGTGTGTGCCTACCTATTACAGTAGTATTTTGGTTGATTATTATTATTATTATTATTATTTTTTTTTTTTTTTTTTTCCTGGCAAAAACAAGCCATACGGCATCTACAACTAAGGAAAAAAAGCAAAAGTACAATCAGTCACACAAAACAAGTAACCCATACATTGGACCCAGGCAAACATGTGATAGAACAAAATGGCCCAATAAAGACAGAAAGCCCACACAATACAAGTACCAACTTAAGAAACCCATGTGAGAGACGGCCCATCCCCAATTACTAGAAGCTTCGTCGATACCCATCACTGCACCAGGGTGTTCCATACGCCCAAGAAAGAATGTTAGCATGGCGCAAGAGAAATCAACCATTACCGAAAAACACCAAACTCAGAGTACACCGGAAATACGAAACGCCGTCCCTGACAACCAAGACAGCAATGAAGTAGACATAT
>JAOTQH010000060.1:1045600-1062455 GCA_025631255.1 Cornus kousa | reverse complement strand
TTTGCATCTTGTTTTAATATCTTTCTACTAGTTGTGGGACACGTGGAAGAAGGATTGCTCACTCTATTCATTTGCCCACTGTTTGTGTTTTGGGTTGGCTTTATTTCGCTTGGCCAAAAAAAAAAAAAGCTCAGGTGATCAAATTAAATTTTAAATAATTCAATTGCATCATTATCATTTTGCTTGTTGCTAGTTGATTGGTATGCAATTTGAGGAGAGACAGAGGATAATGTGAGGATAAAATTGGTAGTATAAAGATATGTTGGTGGTATTGATGAATTTATGACTAGATTAGATTAGATAAATCCTAAATTTAATATTTTTTATTTAAGCAAATAAGAATCCAACCTTAATCTCATCCTCCTTGTATTATGCCAACACTTCTCTACTGGGCTATAGTGGTTCTGGCCTTATCAATGTACTCTTGTGGACCTCTCAGTTGTTTTATGTTGATGCAATCCAATGTATGCCTGTAAATATAATTCATTATTATTTCCATTTGATATGAAATATTTATAGATTTCGAGACTTGATTTCATTATGATGCTCTATTAGTTTCTTTATAAAATTGTAAATTTGCTGTCCCGTATTGAATAATTAATGCAAATAAGTTTGGGTAGATTTTCCATATTTCCAGCAAATTGATTTTCTGTATTTGTAATGTTTCAGGATTGTCGGAATGGCTGGCATTGGTGGCTCACTAATGCTAATCTCCTTCTGTGGTTTGTGTACTTTCTTGACTACAATATCATTGAGCGCTATCGCAACTAATGGCGCAATGAAGGTACAATAGGCACCGGTTTCTAAGATACTACTGGCATTGCCTTCTTTTCCCTACATTTTTAGGGCATTTATTCTGAGTCTTGAAATAGTGTTTGTATTAAAAGTAAAAAGAAAATAGAGTTGATTCCGTATACACACACATGGGGCTGCAATTCTTGTTTCCATGTCATGTCATGACATGGGTATTTTGCTATGTAGATCGACATGAACGTGACACGATTATTAAATAGGTAATACGACATGATCCATTTAACCTGTTTAATAAATCGATCACCTGACATGACATGACACCAATTGACAAATCAGTCCAAATATTCTTAGGATACTACATTTTAAACATCATACGGGTAGTAAATGGGCTGGGTCGTATTTGTCTTGACCCAAAACATTTAGTTAAATGGATCTAATTAGATTAAACAAGTTGGTGGGTGAAACACGAACATGACATGGTTAGCACGATTACAAACCGAACATGATTTAGCCAAAGCCAAACCCACTAATTCCTTCTTGTGCTAGCATGTCATATCAAGTATTGTCACCCCTACATACACACACGTATTTGTTGGTGTGTGTACATGTATATATGTGTGTGTGTGTCTAGGTGCAGTTGTGTCTTGTATGTTGGTTTTTGCAGGTTGCCATGTCCTGCCATAGCTGCACTCACATTTTCATATCTGCAAATCATAGTAGATTACACTTTCAACCTTTAATATTTCCTAATTGGTCAATAGCTAAATGATTGAAGAACTGAAGAGGAAGCCCTAATTAGAATGTTTTCTTTTTTCTGTTTAAAGACAAGAGTGACCATCATCTTTTACATTACCAGGAAGGTGGATTACACTTCAGACTTTCTTTGTTTCGTGTGAAGGGGCCCATTTCGGCTCCCTCCAGGACTTTGCATTTCTGCATGCCTATAGGAGTTTATTCTGTGCATTTTTCCTTTTTTGACATGATTACTGGTTCTGAAATGGTTTTGGAGCTTAAAAGGAAATTTGAAGCATAACTATAATTGTATAATTTTTTATTGAGTGATCATTACTGTTCCCCTCCCTTTTCTTGTTTTTTTCTGATAAGTATTTTGGTGGATTTCTTCTACTCGGGGTGGGAACAAGCATGTCAACAAAGCCAATAATAAATTCATTCATATGGTGTCTTTACCTACATCAAGTTGATTGCCATTCTATTTTACATTCTGAGTTGTTCGTGTTGTATAGTTTAACTATGGGAATGATACTAATCTGCTTTCTTAATCTACCAACTATACTTCTAGGGTGGGGGACCTTATTATCTTATTGGTCGTGCCCTGGGACCGGAGGTTGGAGTCAGCATTGGACTATGTTTTTTCCTTGGGAATGCAGTTGCTGGATCTCTGTGAGTGTATTTATGATCTTATTTGTGATGATACAGTGATATGGTTGAGGTCCCTGAGAAGGATGGACTTGGGAGTTGTGGCTAACCATAATTTTCTTTGATTTTTATTTGTTTGTGTTTTCAGTTATGTCTTGGGAGCTGTAGAGACCTTTTTAAAAGCTGTGCCGGTTGCAGGGATTTTCAGAGGTAATTTTCAGATATCACAGCATTTGACATTTAATTCTTTACTGTAAGTGGAATCGATTTTATGTGACACTTTTTTTTCCCCTAATAATGATTATGGGAATTTATTCTTGTGGAAATAACATATGTTGTGGTTTGTTTAATTGTGCACCCATTCCCTCAGTAACACTATTCTGTGCATGAGATCTATAGCATTAACTTCCATCTATCAATCAATGTGAGCTTTAGTAGACCAGCCCCACCACAGAGTAATTTACTTTGGCATAGGTTTTTTATTTTTTATTTTTTTAAAAAAAAAAAAAATTGTTTATGTCATATAGTTTTTTTCTTCAAAGATTTGTGATGCAATAAAATTAATTATGTTACTAACCATTCAAAATGTCCTGGTTATTTTATTATAACATTGTCTGACCTTGTTTCTGACTGAACCTTTTAATGCCTCCCATTTAGTACATGTGGCGCTTCTTACTCTCTCTCTATATACATATATCTACATATATATGTTTCTCTCTGTTATGTGTGAGTGAATGTCTTTAAACTTTTAGTTTGCATCTCATGAGGTTGGTATAAGTCTAGTTTTTGTTGCCTGTTATTAGCAGTTGGGTTTTATAATTTAATTGTAACATTCATCACTGCAGAGACTGTCACAAAGGTCAATGGTACGAAAGTGGCGGAGCCCATTTCAACCCCGAATTTACATGATCTGCAGATTTATGGGATCGTTGTGACCATCATTCTTTGTTTTATTGTGTTTGGTGGTGTGAAAATGATCAATCGGGTAGCACCTGCCTTTCTTATACCTGTTCTATTCTCGGTGTTTTGCATATTTATTGGGATAGCTTTGGCAAGGAAGGATCATCCAGCAAGTGAGTGCACTCTTTGAAACTGTGCCCTTATTTCTTTCCTTTTTCCTTTTTCCTTTTGTGCTTAGGCAACAATTTGTCTAAACATAACAATGGTGTGGTATCACAAGTACAATTGCACACATGGTGATAATGTAGACCACACTACTCATTCACCATGATTCCAGAAGCATTGAGATAATGCATACTGGTACATGGATCCTAAACCCATGTCATTTTCTTGAACCAGGTTATGCCAAAAAAATTAAAATTTTCTACATTTGTTGTGCCTTTTGATGTACATCTTTTATCTTTGGTAATATAAACTAGAATTCTTGTAAAATAAGAAGCTGGTCTATCAAAGCTAGCCTCTTTCTTGATGACCTTTCTTTGTGCCTGAGTCTAGTTTTCGGTTTCTCGGTTAATCACAAGATTCTCTTGTGCCCCCACTGCATTACTTGCTTAACTTTCTAAAAATATATTTAAGGAAGGCAAGTTATTATGGACCTGAAAGAAGTGCCTTCTAATGTCAAAGCCGTGCTTGGTAACTTGGTTATTTGCCACAGAAAGTTGAATTTAAATATATATATATATATATATATATATTTTTACTTATCAAAATATATTTAAAAAAACAAAAAAAAAAAAACAAAAAAACACAACCAAAGAAGGCCATTTTTCCTCATATCGTATCACGTTCAAAGAGAATTTATCGACTACTATTTTGTGCTGGAGATGTTCTGAGATCTCGTCTTTAGTTCTCAAGGGCATAGTCATGGTTCTATAGAACTTATTCTTCGCAGAAAAGGCTGTTGGTCTCCTCTCAAATTTTAGCCTTTTTCAATATTTATGTTCGTGGTTTTTTAATGGGAGGGGGTATAGTTGTTTGCAGATTGCAATACTGTAAAGTTCTAAGGTTTATTGAGGTTTCCTTCCTGTTTAAAATTTTTATTTTGGTTGGAAGTGTCCATAGCATGTAGCTTGACTTGACTTATTAAAAAAAAAAAAAAAAGCTTGTATGTTGAGAAATGTTGCCAATTGAACTTTCTTGAGTAAGAAATCTCTATCATGCATCCAGAGTTATAAGTATTAAATAGTTTGAAGGTTTACTGATGTAGGAGCAAATTATGCTAATTTAGATCCCATCTACATCCTATGTGAACCTCTGGAATTCTGTTTAGGCAGAACGTACACCAGTCAATGCACTTTTAGGCAGGTGGTAATTGTCAGGTTACATAGCTTTTGTGAAGGTTGGTCAGACTGATTAGCATTCTGCACTGCCTTGCTATGAACCGTTACTTTTGGAGCTTTCTGGACAGTTATGTTAATACTTGTTTTGACTTTATTTTCTTATTTCTTCCTCATCTGATCTCATTTGTCCAGTGAAGGGATAGAATTAATTTTCTTGCAATGCTTGATACAGCTGGAATCACAGGCTTGAGTCTGGAAACCTTGAAAGATAACTGGAGTTCAGATTATCAAATGACTAATAATGCTGGAATACCTGATCCCAAGGGAAAAATTTACTGGGATTTTAAGTAAGTTGTGCCAATAATTCTAGATTCCAAAGTCATTTTGTTGGCTATATGAGTTCGGTCAATGTGAATGTGTTAAATACTGGATTTTGATAATTTCTTAGGATTTATTGTTGTCTCTTTTTTTAATCATTGTACCATTTGGTTTGGCGGTACTTGAGGTTTGTCAAAATATTGTGCCTCTAGTTTCTTTATCCTCTCTTTCTCTCTTTAAATTCAGTCAGTTATATTTAACTTATGTTAGTAGAATTATCTGCATAATCAAATACTTGTCCTTATTGGTTGCACTAGCTTTGGGGATGAATATTTTGTAACTATTGGGGATAAATGCTGCTGCTCAATGCAGTTTTCTTTTCCATTACATGCCATAGAATAGATTTAACTATCTGGATTGTTTTGCCTCCATAACATGCTTCTAGCCTTCTAGGGCAATGACCTTGCTCAAGCTGTCGGTGGGAAATGTTATAGAAACTCCTACTGTTGTGGTATTCGTGAATGGGGAATTTGGACATCACTGGTCTGATTGTATCTCCAGATCAATTCTGCTAGCAGGGTTTAGGTAACATAATGAATCTAGTGATGTTCGAGACATATATTTGGCATTAAGAACTTGACAAAATAATACATACTTGCATACATATATATGTGTGTGATGTTGTAGCCCAAATTTGGTGCCAGAAATTTTTAACCCGGTTTTTTTTCTCATGGGTCGTGGACCTTATTTAGTCTCTTGTAGCCCGATATATAAGGGCGCTTAAGGTTTGGAGTGGTGGTAGAGAGAGACTCTGAAATTCGTACAGAAACAGAGTGGGGCTGAAAACTTGTAATCTCCGATTTTACACATAGTGAAGACTTTCGCGGGATCCCAACCATGGACGTAGTCTGTTGCCAAACCACGTATAAATCTTTGTGTTCTTTGTGTGGTGTGTTTACTTTTCTGTTGTGATTCTTGGTTTTATCTTGAGTTCGTTGCGTTTGTCATAACAATATGGCATCCAGTTTCTAGGACTATAGTAATGAACTTGGAATCTTTAAGTGCATAGCATAGAATTGAGTATCCTTTATTTTCAGCCCTTCAGTATAGTTTTTAATGAGAATCTGTAGGTTCTGAATTAAGAAAAATTGTAGACTATCTATAACAGCTACTTGCTTCTTTTCCAACCATTGAAGCAGTTAATTTTGATTCAGTTCTGGCAAAAATGTTGTATCCTGCATGGCTAAAACTTTTGACGTTTGTCAGTGTTTCTTTGAAATATGTCAGATTTGATCTTTTGCAAAGAGTTTGGAACAAAATTAACCTTGTTTCATGGCTTTTCTAACTACTACCATTTTTACTATTGTCAGTGCATTGGTCGGTCTCTTTTTCCCTGCGGTAACTGGAATTATGGCAGGTTCAAATCGATCTGCATCACTAAAAGACACTCAGCGTTCTATTCCTGTTGGAACACTGGCTGCTACTCTCACGACTTCTTTACTGTATCTAATTTCTGCAGTACTATTTGGAGCTCTTGCAACCAGACAGAAACTTTTGACAGACAGGTATACTTATTGTACAATTTCTCAAAATGTTACTTACATAATGTCATAAACACAGGTATAACTAGTTATTTCACTTTTCTCTAATTGTGGCGTGAATTTCTGTTGGTATATTTGTATCAAATTACTTAAATATTCTATATTTGGATTTGTGTCCTTGATTATGTGCCATCACTGTAATCCTAGAAATGAAGCATATGTTACGGCTATTACATGTCTATTCTTTTCTAAGGAAATTCAATATTATACACATGGTCAAAACAAGTCAAGTTGTGCAATGGGCACTTCGGTGATAAACTCGTATACAATGCGATTATAAAGAAAGTCATTTAGTAGATAGAAGTCGTTCAAATGATCTGACCTAACTAAGCCAAATAAAAAAGTTTGGCTCATATAATAAGGTTCTCTCTGCTTCATAGCTTACTTGATGGCTTGTACAAGTACACTTGACAATCCGAACTTTTACCTTTAAAATGTTAAATAAGCCAATGGTTGCTATAAATATACGTATTTCCTGTGGTGAGAACTTTCTTCTCAAACTATTTAACTGGTGTCTACTATAAGAGTTTCTATTTGATCACCACTTGAAAAACTTAGCGGAGTTGTTACAAAAAAGGTCATTATCTAGTGTGGTCTCCATTAATCGAGTTTGTTGGGTTAGTCTTGATGTCTATAGGTACTTGTATAGATCATGGTTCGTTGTCTCGGCCTTCTATGATGATAATAAGTAGTGAATCTATCATTACTGCAACTCAAAACTTTTCTTGGTAACTTTCAAGAAAGTTAACCCACTGTGTATGAAATCTTTTAATGTATAATAGAATATGTTAATCTGTTTTATGTCATAAAGTACTATTTATTTCATTTAAAGTTAATTGCTCATTAATTTAGTAAAAAGTCTAAATTATTGCCTTTACTGTCAGCATCGACTTAAAATTCATGTGCAAGTAATTAATTGTATTAACTGATCTTGAGAAAATTTTAAAAATCATTAGAATTCATTAAAACCATATTTGTTGTTTTGTGTAAAAAAAAAAAAAAAACTTATGTATCGGTGTTCTTTTGGACCTTATGTGCGTGGTTAAAAAAAGATTTACAACCACGGTTCCCAATTCCATTGCATTAGGCTTGTTCTAGGCCCACGTCTCCATCTGCGAACCATGGTATAGATCTTAGCTTTACGGGAATAGGTTCGTATTCATGAAATTTATAAACTCTTGTCTGCTTGAATTTGACTTTCTTAAAACCTTTTGGCCTTCATTGTGCATTGTGTTAGGTAATTATTGTGCTTAATTACTGATATAACCTTTTTAACCTGATTGATTTATGATTTAGATGGTATTTTATTTTCTTTCTGAATAAAACTATTAGGATACTAGAAATTAGTGTTAGAAAATATCATACAAATTTTTAATTTTTATTTTTATTTCAAAAAGTTGGAATAATTAATTACAGTTAGAATTTACCTTGGATCCATAGACTATAAAGGCAGTATTTGAAGATAAAAGAGTAAAAGGGTAAATTCACCTCTTGAACTACTACCCCACCAATTAGGGTTTTATTTATTTATTTATATCATTAATCATATCAGAACTCATTGCATTCATGTTTTGATTCATAAAAAATATCATTTGGATACATAAAAAAAAAAAAAAAAATATTGATCAGAAAAACCCGGGTGATCAAAGTTGTACTCCTTGATCTTTTGAAATGGGTTGATCGAATGTGATTGTGAACTTTTTTTTGAAAAACGGAGAGGTTCAAGAGATACTTTTATTGCTTTAAGCAATCAATCGAAACAATTCTAGTAAGCTTTGGTGTATAGGTCAATCGATCAAACATGTCGTGCACATTGCTCGAAGAGTACTGGAATAAGTTCAATTGCTTGAACTTGATCTTGATTGATCAAAGGTGTGTATCAGTCTTGGAAACTTGCAAAATCTTAAAAGGTTTTATTCTCCTATTTCACTAGGACTCTTATATTGGCTATAAATAATTAAATATAGGGTATTGTCTATCTATGATACAATCTTACAATATAAAGAGAATATACATGCATCTGGAGAGAGATGTACAAAGAATAATAGAATATAGAGGCACATAGAGTGCTTATTTTTCTTTTCATTATCTGACATCTTGCATTAGATGATGAGTTTATTCAGTGTGTTGATCAGCAACTTATGGAACCTAAAACGTCATCAATACCAAATCGCACAAAAAAACAACCAGATGTTGCTAATCATGGAGATTCAAAGACGCAGTAAAGAGTGGATCATGTGAGGAGCAGGTTTGAAGATTGAGAACAACAGAGTTATAAGAGTGTCTAGTGCGAGTTTAGGTCAGATTCTTGGGTTCAAAATCTGGTAACCTGGGGTTGTATTTGTATTACCTTTCGTTTGGTAACCTAGGATTGCTGTGTTTTCCCTATAATTGTTAGAATTTAAAATTCAATTATTGTTAGTTAAAAATTGAAACATAAGATTAAGGCTTCATTGTTCTTGTTTTTAGTTAATAATTGAACAATATCTGCTTCTCTAGATCTTCATTAGGCATGGCATATTCTGATGAATTAGAGTCATGGGCAACGGTCCTAATCTCAATTGAAAAGCATATCAATTGTGCTTTATTTGTAAACATTATTATATGTTTGATTGATGTATGAAAATTCATGTAGGTTTTTTTTTTTATAAGTGAAAATTCATGTAGGTTTGATTTGGAAAATATGGGAACATGTTTGATTTTATGCCAACTGATGGCCGTGTGAAGTTGAATTGATTTACTTTTACTGGTTTAGGGCATAACTTAAATAATTGTGCAGGCTTCTTACAGCCACGATTGCTTGGCCTTTTCCAGCAATCATTTACGTTGGAATCATCCTTTCAACCTTAGGAGCAGCTCTCCAGAGCCTGACAGGTGCCCCACGTCTGCTTGCAGCAATAGCCAATGATGACATCCTACCTGTTCTTAACTACTTCAAGGTTGCAGATGGGTGTGAGCCTAACATTGCTACCCTCTTTA
This sequence comes from Cornus kousa, assembly GCA_025631255.1. Lineage (NCBI taxonomy): Eukaryota > Viridiplantae > Streptophyta > Magnoliopsida > Cornales > Cornaceae > Cornus > Cornus kousa. The sequence continues at coordinate 1,053,187 of JAOTQH010000060.1, read as the reverse complement.
CTGCCTTCATCTGTATTGGTTGTGTCATAATTGGAAATCTGGATCTTATAACACCAACCATAACTATGTTTTTCCTTCTGTGTTACTCGGGTGTGAACTTGTCTTGCTTCCTACTGGATCTTTTAGATGCTCCCAGTTGGCGTCCTCGGTGGAAATTTCACCACTGGAGTCTCTCCCTTCTCGGGGCATCACTTTGTATCGGTATGCCTCCTTGTCATCTATTTCACTTTTAGTTTTGTTTATGCATTTTTTTAATAATTGAATATAGCTAAAAACACTAATTAGTATATTATCCAGAGAGAATCTATGCATTCATGCCTCAGTAGACTATTAGATTTAGAAGTGTGGGAATTTACTTGGAAAACTTGGTCTATAAAATAAGTAGGATAAGTGGAGTTCTTTTTTCTTTTGTTTTCTTTTTCTTTTTCTTTTTCTTTTTCTTTCTTCTGAGTAGGTACTATTATTAGGATTGGGTTTGTCTGTCGACAAAAGCAAACATGCATAAAGGGTAACCCATGTGGGCAGGAAAGATCATGTTTTATCCTGCCATAAAAATTAAGGTTTGTTGTCGAGTGATGGATAATAGATGATGAATAGATGGACTCTAATGCATCTAGAATTGTGTGCTTAATCGTGCCACTGTGTATGTGTTTGGATAGCTGTGGCTGAATGCCTTTTTTAATCTCATTTGCCTGCTGCTGTTTTTCTCTTGCAGTGATCATGTTCTTGATTTCCTGGTCGTTCACTGTGGTGTCTCTTGCCCTGGCAAGCCTCATATATTATTACGTGAGCATTAAGGGAAAAGCTGGGGATTGGGGTGATGGTTTCAAGAGTGCATATTTTCAACTAGCTCTCCGTAGTCTTCGATCTTTAGGAGGTTGGTATGCTTGCTTGAAAAATATTACTTTATACTTACTCGTGACAAATACTACAATGTGTCATAGCTTTCCATGGTACTTGTTTGAAGCTATTTGAAACTTTCAAATTTTAAATCTGTAGCTAAAATAGATAACACAAATTTGTATTTTTTAATTAACGAAAGGTGAAAAAGAAGTCCATGACCTAGTATTGGTCTCACTCGTGTGAGTTCTGGAAGGGGTAGACTGAACATTGACCTAATTTTTGGCATTATTTTTTTTATCAAATTGCTACTCTCCTACTTAAGAGGCACAAAGCTCACACTAATTTGAAATGGTGTTTTTTGACAAGTCACAAATTTGGTAATCAAAACAAGTGCAGGTTTGCATTACAATATGCTGGTTGTTAAAGAATTAAAAATTTACGTTTGTCACAACAGAATGGCAAAACTACATAGGATTTCTAGAAAGGATTTGTATTTCTGGTAATATTTTGCAAAAGTAGGCACTCATCATCTTTCTAAAATTGTATTAACATTGGTCATTGCATCATTGGAGTGGAAAATTAAGATGTATCTGTACTTCCCCAAATGAAATAGCTTAGAAAATGAGGAGGTAAAATTTGAGTCATATGGATATCTGTGAAATATTCAACTCCCATGTTTATATCCAAGGTACTTCTCCTATCCTGTCTTGGTCCTCTGTTACTATTTCCTTCTTAGGAAGATACGGTTGCTGGAAAATCTTAAACAGTAATAGTGTAATACTATGAACCGGAAAAAATAATAATAATAATAATAATAATAATAATAATAATAATAATAATAATAAAAAGAAAAGAAAAGAAAAGAAAAAAAACAGCTTTTATCTTTTTGGAATTTGCATGCGTATTTGTCCATTTCGTTTGGTAATTAAAATTGTTTATTTTTATCGTTACCTTCACTTCTTGTGGTTAGAATACTTGGACCATGAAATATCATTATAGTGTTTCTATTGCATGCTTAATTGCATTTTTGCTTTGCAGCTTGTCTAATCAATGCCTTGAGAAACTATGGTTTTTCTTTTTCTTTTCCTTTTTTCCCCTCCTATACATGCACGTGAGCGTGCTTGCTTGTCCCTGCAAGCTTGAATTATGTATCTATGCATGTTATTTTTTATTAACATCTCGTTATTTATGCAGCAAACCAAGTTCACCCAAAGAATTGGTACCCTATCCCCCTCGTATTTTGCCGACCATGGGGCAAGCTGCCAGAGAATGTACCTTGCCATCCCAAACTCGCTGACTTCGCCAACTGCATGAAGAAAAAAGGCCGAGGAATGTCTATCTTTGTTTCTATTCTAGATGGAGAATATCACGAGTGCGCTGAAGATGCCAAGGCTGCCTATAAGCAGCTAAGTGCCTACATTGACTACAAGCGCTGTGAAGGTGTAGCAGAGATAGTTGTGGCCCCCAGCATGTCAGCTGGTTTCCAAGGCATTGTCCAAACTATGGGCCTTGGTAATCTCAAGCCCAATATTGTGGTGATGAGGTACCCTGAAATCTGGCGTCGCGAAAACCTGACTGAAATCCCAACTACATTTGTTGGAATAATTAATGACTGCATTGTTGCAAATAAGGCTGTTGTTATTGTCAAGGGCCTTGACGAATGGCCTAATGAGTATCAGAGGCAGTTCGGTACAATCGATTTGTACTGGATTGTGAGAGATGGCGGTCTCATGCTTCTCCTCTCTCAGCTCCTCCTAACCAAAGAGAGCTTCGAGAGCTGTAAGATTCAGGTCTTCTGCATTGCAGAGGAGGATTCTAATGCAGGGGAGCTTAAGGCTGACGTGAAGAAGTTCCTATACGATCTTCGGATGCAAGCTGAAGTGATTGTTGTAACAATGAAATCATGGGACGTCCAAGTGGAGAATGGACCCCAGAAAGATGAATCAGCAGCGGCATTCACTGGTGCTCAGCGGCGAATTGGTAGTTACTTGGCAGAAATGAAAGAGAATGCTCAGAGGGAAGGGACGCCATTGATGGCCGATGGGAAACCTGTGGCTGTCAATGAGCAGCAGGTGGAGAAGTTCCTTTACACGACGCTGAAGCTGAATTCAATGATACTCAGCCACTCTAGAATGGCTGCAGTAGTGCTTGTGAGTTTGCCACCACCGCCTCTCAACCACCCAGCATACTTCTACATGGAATACATGGATCTACTGGTTGAAAATGTGCCTAGGCTTTTAATGGTACGGGGATATCGCAGAGATGTCGTCACTTTGTTCACGTAGTAGCTGCTCATAGGTTGGATCCCCAGATGGTAATTGATGAAATTCTCATTTTTCATGTTCATATGTTTCTTTACCCCACTCTTTGTTCAAAAATGCCTGTAGATTATATATTTGATTCATTCTTTTACCACCATTGTTACAGAAATTTTTTTGTTCATTACATGGTAGATTTAAAAATATATATATATATATTTTTAAAGTTGTCATTAAAAACTTGAAAGATACGAAGATGGGCCCTGTACAATTTATTTCTTCTCATGAGGCAGCCATTTTGGACTCATCTCTCTCTCTCTCTCTCTCTCACACACACACACACACAATTACAGAGGAACACACATCTACGCAAATTATAGGTTATAAATTTGTTGGGTGGTAAATATATATGATCGTTACAGTCCATGGGGGATAAGCGGAATTATCTCATCTTTGTTATAAATAATTTAATTTTGTTCAATTTGCAATTCTCTCTCTCTCAAGTAAACCCTGAAAACATATTTTTCTTTTTAATACCAGTTTGGGAGTCAGACTATCTAACTAATTTCAACCCCAATACACATGGTTCTAGATAATAAATAAAGAATGAACGAGACAGGGTGTTTTTATGAAGAAAATGATAAGAGTTGACTCGCTATACTTGTTTTTGGGTCTTGTGGGCTGTGGGAAGCTAAAACTGGAGATTATATTGGTGAGCCAAAAAGTCAAAAGGCCCGGGACTAATATAGGGATTATTAGGGGAAATATGAATCAATTCAAAATTATGACATTCACCAGGTTAATATAGAGTTGATTTAAGAAAAACTTAATTACCAATTGCTGGTCTCTCCCTTCCCAAGAGAGGATGGTTTTGTTAACAATACATAATACATTGTTCTTTTTTCTTTTCTTTTTTTAAATATACTCCAATAAATATTTACTATTGGTGTTTGAATGTAGATCAATTTACTCTTACCCCTAAATATTGAAGGAGACATAAGTTTGATCAACGACTAAATTGAAGAGAAGGGCAAAACACTCGTATTCTATTTTTAAAACATAATAGATATTATATTATTAGTATGTTTATTCAATAAAAACGCACCATTTCAATTTTATGTCAGTATTTTTTCACATGATATAATTTCTCTTTTTCAATTGGAAGCATACTTAACGACCTCAACTGAAATTTGCCATGATAGTCCATAAAATTTGTCCTGCTTACATGTAAAACATTCACAGAAAAAAACTGATATATTATTAGGTGGACGTCGTTTGATACATCGAGTGTGGTCTTCTTAAAACAAAGGGGCAGTGGCTGATGTCATTTGTGGAGTGCTACTAGCTACCCCACCGCACTTATTGATGATTTATCTGTTTTTGACCAGACTCATCCTATGGACCACCGACCCTCTAAGTCAGATATTAGAGGCTAGTATTGTTTCGTTTCCTTTTAAAAGATCTATTTTTTTTAAAAAAATATACTGGTATAACACCATGGCAATCCTCTTATTTTTTCCATAGTGAGGTTCTTTGAATCAAAGTCTAATTGAATATTATCTAATTTTAGTTCCAATTGAATAAGTTTTGAGATGGACTTATAGCTAACTTTTGTATATTTTACAAAATTATGCTTTTTAGTTTTGCACGTGTGTTTGGATTATGAGTGCATGTCTTAATTTTTTTTGTTAAATAAAGTGTGTCTTAACTTCCTTTGTTAAATAGAGATAAAGTGTGGTGACACAATATGACCAGTGGGGGCAATAATTTTTTATTTTTATATTTTATACTTCAAATTTTTGAGAATTTATTAATATACCCCCACTAAAATTACAATTCGGCCCACTGAATTTTATTTTATTTTATTTTTATTTATTTATTTATTTATTTATTAAGATTTTATGAAGATAACCCTATTGTAATTATAAAAATAGACTCACTATATAAATTTGCCTTCATAAATTAAAATCTGTCCTCCCTCACAAAATTTTTTGGGCCGTCACCGATATAGATGATACACAGAAAGAAAGAATAATAAGAGAAATGCGTCATCCATCCTTTTTTGCAAATTTTCTTTCGTCCAAAAATGAGTTCAAAAGAGATGGGAAGAAAAGTGGACTATAAATTTTAAGTTAAATACTATCTTAAATTACATAAGTTTTAAATTACAATACTATCTTCTACAAATTACAATATTATAGATATTAATTACTGAATATAGTAGTAAAAATAATTTAAAATTTTATATTTCCTTCTCTTCTAACCAACATAATAAATTGTTAGTTTATTTTCTTCTCTTCCATCCAAGTGAACAAAAAGAAGAAAATACACAATCTCTTTCCTATGGATATCTTATCTATTTCTTCTTCTCTCCCTACCATTTAATTTTTTTATTTCCAACCAAACAGAGCATTAATGACTAAAATGAGAGACAACCTTTTTCTTTCTTTCTTTTTTTTCTTGTTTAACTTTATGGTTTTTAACATGAAGATACAAAACTCTATTATCTCTTGGTAAATTATGGCATAAAGTTTAGGAACAAGAACAATTAAGAACTGATTATCTTATATCCTATTAGTTAGAATATTGCTTTTGTCAGAGCAACATAATTTTGTTTAGTTGTTTTCCTTAATTTATTTTACTCTCATATAATATATATATATACACATATAAAATCAAAAAGAAGGCATCGATAATTGATCTTATCTAATCACAAGGCTTACTGCAACTAGTAGCATTATATATATTATGGTTTGTGTAATTGTCAGGCATTAGCCAAACTTGGTGGGAGGCTTTTGTTTGCCAATGTGCAGCAGATTGATTTTCATAAACATGAATTCTTACGTTAACAACACGGTGTTGTACCGTATAAATGACTGTAATTATTTACACGTGTAATCACATATAATAATTGTATCATAATTTTAAAAAATTGACAACATTGTCTATTGAGCAACAAGCCAAGAAGGCACAACCAAACCAAGAACTAATTTTTCTTGCTGACTCATAATCATGAAACTTTTTCAGGATTAGGCATTGATTGAGAATCTTTAGAAAATGATGATTTTAACAATACTTTCTGTCTCTCTAGTACCTACATAGATGGTGCAATTTTTAAGTTCTTTATAAATTCTGTTCCCTTCACTATAATATTATATAATTCCATCCCATTCGCAATAGCATCATAAAATTTTCATGTCATTAAATATTCTATCTGAATTTTTCAAGTTATTTTATGTTTTTGTCCCACTCACAATAACATTATATAATTTTCTAATCAAACTTTATTATACCATTCTTGATGTTGAACTGATTAAAGAACATGCCAATATTAACTAGTTGTTCATGCTTCGTGATTGTCATGGTGTGCCACAATTTTTTGGTCGAGCAATGAAAATTTTCTCTTATTATGTTGATTGTTTATTGGAAAAGATTTATATTCGGTTTGATTGAAGGAATGAAAAAATGGGTGGGAAGAATAATGTAAGTGATGAATGAGACATTAGTATGAAAGAGAATATATTTTTCTCAATTTTATTTGGTTTGATGGAATCAATAGTAAAAAGAATGGATGGGATGACATTTTTTTTTTATTTTTTTTTATTTTTTTATTTGATTGAAGTGAAGGGGAATAGAAATTTTATATTCTTTTTATTAATATACTCTTATTATATAAAATTATAAAAATTAGATATTCATTTTAAATTTTTGAAAAGGTTAAAAATAAAAATTATATATTTATAGTCATTATCTATTATTTCTCCCTCCTTCCTTCTTCCCTCCGATTCATCCGTCATCAATCCTTCCCTTCAACCAATTATAACATTAAATTTTGATTTTAAGGTTTGAACTAGGTTTATTAAGAATTAATTGTTTTTTCTTTGAAAAAAAAAAAAAAATTCAACCTTTAACACCCTTAATTAGAAAATCACCCATGCATGGTCATCCTGTGATCGGAAATGATTTTGGATAAGGCTGACAAAGAATTTATTTCCACTAAATCCTCACATCTTAATCTTAGAGGTTAGATCCTACAAGTATACAATTATTGTTTGTTAGACAATGAACATTTGACTATTCTACAAGAATTTGAGAGTTACTTTTTTTGTTGTTCTTCTTTTTTCCTTGTCTTTCTATGTTTGTTTTTTTCTTGGTGTGTGGAGCCTTCCTTTCTTGACAACATTTCTTAGTTTTTTAAGTGACGTTTGGATGTGCACTAGTTTTAGAGTCTTACTGAAAAAAAAAAAAAAAAGAAAAAAAAAAGAAAAAAGAAAAATTTGTACATAGAAATAGTTTGCCCAATATATTTATTTAGCAGTGGTATCAAAAAGAAAAAGAGAAATATGATATGGTTAAATCCCAAGCCTGGATTCTCTGTTATAATCTCTTGATTGTAGTGGTGTTCTATATTTTTCAACAAACTAGGTATACTTTTCAACCCATTATGTATGTTATTCAACGTATTACATCTACTTTTTCAAAATAA
>JAOTQH010000060.1:1029527-1045500 GCA_025631255.1 Cornus kousa | reverse complement strand
TATTAAAAATTTAAAAAATATTAAAATATTAATATTTTTGGAGAGCGAAAATGCATCATTGGAGTACATTCGATAGCTAAAATTTGGAGATTCTAAAACGCTGATGTGGCTATGAAAAATGCTAAGAAAATGCTGATGTGACAAATTAAGAGAGCCTGAATTCGGAGAGTCCATTGGAGATGCCCTTAGTCTTGGTCCTAAATATCGCTACTCAAATCAATAAGACAGGCTGCGAATGCAAGTAAATATGGAGTGATACACTTTTTCTGCTCTACTTTTTGCTCTTTGGGTGTTAATATATAGTTTTCTGTTTATATATTTAGTGGATGACTTGTGATCATTTGAAAACAATTTTAAGTTCCTCTTGTTTTCTGATTCTCGATTAATTTGCAAGAAAATAAATGTTAATGACAATACAGGTTGGGTTGAGGATGGCATTGGGATTAATTTTGCACCGCCCACTGAATAAGGGATCTCCTGGAACGGGTTCAAGAACCGTGGTTAAAGTGGCACACCACTTAACTGATATTGTTAAATAATTTTTCTCAATTAAATCCACGAAATTCCATAGAGCTACATAAAATCATCTCTTCGATAGCATTACAATTATGTCAAGTACAACAATGGAGGAGCCATAATTTTGGTTGACGAATCACAGTAAAAGGTAGAAAAATAATCATATAACAAACCCAAATAATAACAAACTTATTCGTATAAAAAACTTGCAAAGGTCCATGCTTTTGGATTGAAGGAGTTACATGGAACAAAAAAGAGATCCTATTTTATGTTAGGTTTAAAATGAGAGAGCGATAGGATAGGAGGATGAAGAAGTGGCAGTTTGTTAACCACACAACTATTAATTACCAGTTTACCACATAAAAAAAAAAAAAAAAAAAAAAACACCCAAGATTTTTATAGTAGTACTTTTACATATACAAATATAAGATCATCAAGTCATATTAATGAACATAAACCCATCAAGCCATATTAATGAACAATCAAACCTCCCACGAGGTTTAATTGACTTTACCTCACACCCCTTCGTTAGTTGACGAAGTCTAAAGTCAATTTTAAAAGATAAAATTCTAAAACTACCCCATTTTGTTGCAAATTTTCCAAATTAGCTTTTACTCACTTTTTGAAAGTACTGTTTTAGCCTTAACTAGTTGGATCTTTACCCCTCAAATGTGTTAATTCTTCTGTGTACAAACTCTCTCACAATCTGGATCTTTACACAAATTCTCCCATATGAAGATTAATTAATCACAATCATAGGAATTAGTCAAAAAATATAAAGTTTACCAAAGACAAACTCTCTCACATGAAGATTAATTAATCACAATCATAGGAATTAGTCACAAATATAAAGTTTATTAATACAATATTATATAATATAATAATCACCCCTCCACGTGATTTGCGAAGTGAAATCTGAATCTCTGGTGAAGAGTGGATAATTTTTGGGGTTTCTCTAAATCTATCCATCTACTTGGCCTCTCACTCCAAGTCGCAACCAGTAAAACTTGTGATTGCACATCACAATCATTCAACAATATGAAATACAAGTCATCATTCACTCAAAACCCATTTGACATTGCCATGGTTCATCACACACAATCATTCTTCAGGTTTTACCATTTTACGGTTAAAATTAACGTTAATAAAGATGCAGTATAATGCAAACAGTAGAGTGCACAAGAAGTTTACCAATTGAGAGTGATTGACGATTACACTGGCAGATTGACCATGATGGGTAGTTACAGGGGCGAATTTTAGAGAGCTGAATAAAAGTGATTTTTCCCTCAAATATTCAAATTCCCAAACCTTTTGTATTCATTTTTCATACTATTTTCTTACTAACCAAACAGTGTTCATTGAAGAAGCACGCAAACCAATAGAAAAGAAACTTAGAATGGATATATAAACTAATCATCACCATTTTTCTAACAAATTACGATTTGTGCATCAAACATAAGAACAGTAGCAATGACATAATAATATAAAGTAGTTGTGACACCACATTTTCTGGCTACTGCACACAACTCCATGCAAATTACAGAAAAATATAAATAAGGTTTTATACAGGCGACAACAATACAATAAAAACAAAATGAAACAATGGGAATAGAGAGAGAAACTCGATTTACAAAATATTTACTAGCAGGTCATGTGTCTATTTTGAGGAGAGAATTGAGGGATGTACTGTTGAATCGCTGAGCAAGGCCTCGAATCACAAGGACAATGACATCACGTAGGTGCCGAGTCTGTACCATCAAGTCTACTTCATTCTCACTGTCTACTACAATCTTGAGCCGATGTTGGTCATTTCGGAAAATCTCAACCTGGACAATTTTGATTTTAGATAATACAAAGTTTTTTGAAACCGAAAAGAAAAATAAAATGAAAGCCGCATCAGACAAACTTACATGGAATGGAGGAGCATAGCTTCCACGAATCTCGGTCGTGGGAAATGAAGTCTTAGAACCAGGCTTCACAACCTTGATTCTCTTCCTATTAATTTCCAGAATTCTTCTATCAAGACTGCCAACTCCTGGAACCTGAAATATTGATAGTGTTGAAGATGTTTATAGGCTTTCCTTTTTCCAGTTCTGTACACAAGGAAACAAAAACTAGTAAATGGACAGAGGCAGGATAATACCTTTTTCGGAGATCGATCCTTATCACACAATACCTGTTCCAAAGTCATAACTTGTGAGCTTGGGATGATAAATGCATCTTTTTGTATAGAATTACATTTTAAGTATCTAAACAATATGTCTATAAGATATTTACATATTCAAGAAATGTATTCAATACTCCTCCAAAAGGGTCCGTTAGTCTAAAAGGGTCCAATATTTACATCTTTTTGTATAAAAGAGTCCGATAGTCTAAAAAATAGCTGTATACATTGAAGAAAAAAAGTGTGTTCCTGAAATAAGTGATATATAGATGCAAATGCCATTTGCACCGAACACCTGGTAAAATGAAAGAACATGGTCATTTTTGAGGTTTCAAGTGCCAGTTGGCACCAACAACAGATTTCCACAGATTAGTTTTTCACATGCTTACCAGAAACTTTTTTTCCCAGAAATAACTGCTTCCATAACCAAGACCTTTTCCCATTGCTATTAAAATTGAAATTTTGAATGTTTCAATCAACATTGCAGATCAGGCTTTGTGATATTAATTCTTGTTGATTCAACTAAGCATTCCAGCGAAAATGCAGCAACATTTTCTTGATACTCGTATCAAGTAGACACTTGTGAAACACCAAATAGAAGAGAATCGATTGGAGATAAAATGAGAAGTATCGAAATATTTACATAAAGACAACATTAAGGAAGAAGAGCAACAAAAAATGAAAGAAGTCCAAGAACAAAAAAACACAGTGATCATTTTCATTCCATTCAACTTATGAATAGAGATGCTCTCCCTCAAAAGACTGTCAGTTCTGCTCCTTCCAGATGCAGCACCCAATAGAATAGGAGATAATATCACATGCCTTCCTCACTTTCCAAGAAAAACCACTACTCCAACAAGCCAATGACATCCAGGCATTCCAAAGAAAAAAAAACACTACGAGATTCAACAACTTTAGTAACCCGGCACTTTAAAATTAAATTACCAACACACATTACTGCCTCCCTACACATGCAGCATATCACCATGATCTGGTCCCAAAACCACAGGTTGTCAGTCATTAGGACTGCCTCCCTGTCTGCAGTCCATACAAAAGACAGCACCTTAAATGGGGCCTTTAAATCACAATTTTTCCAAAGAAATAAAAGTTCATCACATAGTTTGTAATAAAACTCCCTCATAAAGAACTTGCACTCTTAGACGCCCTCGAACAATCTCGTTTTCCATGCTTCATACTGTATTTCCATAAAGCCTACCCAGATAAGACTCTCCAACTTCACTTTCCAATCCGGTAATAGTTTTAAAAATCTAGGAAATTAGACGACTCCAGAGTCCCAAATTGTAGGAATGGTACTTTTGATGACTTACCACGCAAGGGTGGTCATGATCATGATTATAGCTGGAGAGAGAGAGAGAGAGAGAGACCAGATGATGAGGGAGAAATTGGAGAAAAGTAACTGCTTCTATCTACTTTTTATGCAGTTTCTCATAGAAGACATTAGAAAAAAGTCATGGACTGGAAAATAGATCTGACACTAAAAAATAGTTAACCTCCATATATTCTTAAATTGCTGATCATAAATGCCAAACACCTTCTCTATGACGGCACATTGAAAAGCCATGCAAAAGGTATATGAATTTACATAGAAACCTGAATATTTGTGAGGAGAAAAAAACGAATACAAAAAACTACTCAAAAAGTTCATATCTTGGAAAGAAATTTAAATCAGATGCAGAAATTAAATAAACAAATAAATAAAATCACACCTCAAACTTCACGGATCCAAGATTAAGCATCTGCTTCACCTCTTTAAGAACATCGGGCTCTGCAAGTAGACAAAGTGCCAAAATAAATGCAAAAACAACATAGGAATGAAGAAGTCAGAGACTCAGTTGATATCGTAAATTCAGAAGGAACTCCAGCAATTATATAAATGGAAACCGTCCCTGCCAAAAAAAAATTTAACAAAACAAAGACACACATACAAGAAGCAAATAGCAAATACAGAAATCAAGAAATAGTCCAAATTTTTTTTAATATATATATAGAGAGAGAGAGAGAGTTTCAGAAAAAACCCTACCCTTTTAAGCATGTTGTAATAGGTTGATGAAATGCACTAAGATTTCAGACCAAAAGAAGGTGGTGTGGGACGAAATTCACCTTCATCAACATGACATGCATGCCAAATTAGGTTGGAAACTAGCCAGGGATTCCTGACTTGTCAATATATGTTCTATGGAAGAAACCAGATGCTACATGATCCCACAAGTACTCAGACATAGTATTAAATTCATGTTAGCATCTAAAATTGGCTGCTAAATTAAGCATCCAGCATAGCTTTTCTTGACAGTTAAATTAATTCTATATTTCATTTCTTGCTATATAATAATTGTCCATATACATGTGTTATCTTTTCCATTTTTTTCTGTTAAATTCAGTTGTCACATGACTCAAATAATATAATTCAAGATTAAAATCGATATAATTGTTGGCCAAATGAATATTGAGTTTTTCTTTTTATTTAAGTAAAAATAAATTAGAAAGTGTTCAAAAGGGGAATGCATCGCAAAAACTACAGAAAGGCCACAGTCAAAAGGACCTAAGAGCTCAAGGAACCCAAAAATCAACTATCTCCTTTATAGATTTACAATTTCTCCCCATATGTAAGTTGCTGCCTCAATTTTGTTCTGTGGGGCCTTCGGAGGGAAATCAATTTTTCTGGACTTCTATTGTGATTATTTACAATTAAATATAAAATTGCTTTAATTTCTGAAGACATGAAACATTACATTAGAAATCGGTTGCTCCTGAAGAGATTGAGTATTCTATTTTTCATGAAATTTTCTTTACCACAAAAGACAGCATAAAACCCTTTCATATGGGATTAAGGCAGGATGATGATGACGACAAGTACAACTAAAGACTGCATAAAAATAAATAAATAAATAAAAATAAAAGAAAAGAAGCTACAGAAGGCCCTAGTTAAATTTAAAATCTTATTTAGTTGGCAACAGAAATAGTTGTGGGGGACTTTTGTTACCATGGTATTATGTTAAGTCTACTTTCCAGAATATTAGTACAAACTGTCCAGAATGTCATCCATATACTTTCACTGTGTTTCATGTAAAAATGAATTTTCTATAATTTTTTTAGTACCAACTGTTCAGATTTGACAGCGACAACTAATATATTCATTTTGATACAGGTTTTGAGATATACAATTGCATAAATTAGCTGAGGACATTTTTTTCCACAATATCTCATAAATATATAGTTGATTGGTTTGGTTTTAGTTATACATCAAAAGGAAGTGAAGTATGGATTTAGAAACCTTAAGTAGAAGAAATTATTCATTGCAACCATTGCAACGATGACTTGGTGCAACGAATGACTATAAATACACCACCAAAGCAAAGTGGACCTACAATGGAACCAAAAAGCTGATATATGTACTTTGGTGGAGTGTTTGTAGCCGTTCGTTGCACCACGTCATCGTTGCAACGGTTGCAATGAATATTTTCTCCTTAAGTAGCATATATGTTAATCTATAAGAGCAAAAAGAGAATATAGACATATAATTGAAACATAATTCCGCTTTTACCAACTGCAATTGGCTCAGTTGACGCAGAAACAGGCTGCCCCTCAACTCCATCCTCTCTCAAAGGAGTATAAACTGCCACCAGCCTGTAACCCACATCATCGACATTAGCCTCATACATCCTGCCAGTTTCCCCTGCAACAACACATCAAACTTGCAATCAAGCCTCTGAATATAGAAGTTGATTTTGATGATAAATCCTGTAAAACTATATAAAGGGTTAAACACCAACTAGTATTATAAATTATACAATGATAGCCAAGGTGTAGCAGACGCAGCATGTAATGGGCGTCACGGTGTCACTTAATGGGATCGGAAACCAATGTTGTATTTTTTTCAATCTTGCACATTGCGACTTAATCATGTCAATACAGAATCTTTCATTTTAACATTAGTATGTTACTATGTTATTACTATTAACAGTGGTTTAAAATACACTGTATAGGCAGGCCATTACTCATATTAAATCACCTTTAAAAGTTCATCATAATTCACTAATTTGCGACTTCAATATATGATTATCATTATAGTATTCAACCACATGTATAAAAAAATTGAAATTTTTGGATTTTTCCAAACTATTCTACAAAATTAATTTTAGGTATGAGTGTTTATGTGATGAAAGTAGAAATTATAAGTCACAACACATACACTATATCAAGGTAGTTATTATCATGATTAGGGGGTCCATACGACTGGAACAACTATTGTAAGATTAAAAATAAAGTAAAAAAAACATTAACACTATACGTACAGGTAAAGAATTGGTTAACTCTAGTCTAAACCGCTTGAATAATAATAATAATAATAATTCAAATTTCAAGTAATCCAGCGGTGCAGGCGGAATCAGTTGATCAGTAACTCATTTATACGGAAACAATAGAGGTGGAAAATTTCAACATGACACAAAATTAGGGATTTTTGGTTTAACCTTAATCGTGTTTGTGTAACAATCATGTCAACCCCTTTAATTAATCATGTTGTGTTCAAGTTTTGGGGTGAACTTATATAACCTGATCAGAACCGTTTAATTAATCATATCAGTTCAACTTTATTAACCTGTTTTAACCGAATTACCATGGATATTTGTGTTATATCAGTATAAGCCCAATACGGAGATTGTACTTGTCTCCATTTTTTGTAATTGCAATATCATTATCCTCATTTTCATGAATTTAGACATCCATTATGGCATTATGTCATCTTTTTCATAATATTTGCATTTTATACTAACAAAAAAATATGTTAATAGACGGGTAACTTGACCCATCTAATCTACACAGATTACATAGGTTATTAAACGGGTCATGTTGTGTTAGAAGACCCATTTATTAAAAGGGTTACGCAGGTTGTGTTGTATTATATTTTTAATAAACGGGTTGTGTTCGTTTCAAGGATTCTGACACCAACTATTAAATGGGTCGTGTTTATATTTATATAACAAAATACAATTAGGTTGACAAGACACGAATATGAACCGCCAACACAAATTGCCACCCTTAAAACAGATCAAGACAAGCCTTGTTGTCACTTTAAGTCACTTGAATTAGTGCCTCAGTGACCTGTCCTCCCAAACATGGTAATGTCTGCTCCAAATTTTACAACTATGGGCTCCACGTTCCTGTTTCACTTCTAATATTTCTCCAATAACACATAAATTTAAACCCAAAAAAAAAAAAATGATAAAAGAAGTGCATCATTTTTTTTTTTGATAAGTAAGAAGGGCATCATCTTTCACAAAGCCAGATTACTCAGCCATAGGACAAACCCAGTGATTTAGCACATACCAGGAATAGAGATAAGGTCAGGACTTCCAACCATTGATCTAAGCCACTGGATTCTACTTTTGCCCTCCTTTCCTCCACTATAAATGCCTCGGACAGCATATAAGTTGGTGTGGAAACCTCTACCCTCAATCTCCAGCTTATCAATTCTAGGGATCCCTGAACAAAAACAGAACTTTAAATAAGAAACAAATTACTGCTACAGAATGATGAAAAACTAACGCTTTCTAATAAAAACAAATAACAATATTAATAACCATTTGACGATTGAGTAAATAAAACCCAGTTGGAAGCAAACAAGTTAATTCAAAGTAATAAAAGAGCTAATCCACATTGGTGAAAATATTCTTCCACTCAATCCACATTACCTATTCCAGGGATACTTAAAAAACAATAAGACTAGGAGCTGTCGTTAACCTAATTGAAAGGACCAATATTGTAATCAGAGATTTTTTATTTATTTTAAAAATAAAAATAAAAAATAAAAAAGAAGAAGAAGAAGAAGAAGTTCTTGTCAGCCGCCTCATAATCAATCAAAATAAACAATTGAAAATGATCATTAGCCAAATTATTTACACACACACAAAATATTAAAATCAATCCAACAACTTAATTTTTCAGAATTATCCATCAGCGAGCAATTTCCTCAGGGAACTCAGACGATAGCATTATTACAGATGGTATAGGTCAACATGCAATGCATGCAAAAAGTAGGACCTGGATGAGATCCGAATGGCCTATATTGAATTCAAATATGGAGTAATATTTTACAGTCGAATATCTATCCATTTTATGTTGAAAAACAAAGAGGAAAATTGATGCCTATTCATTAAATCCTCGCATGTAGCACATATACCAGCTTTCCTTGCAGGTAAATCAAAGTTTTGGGAATATCAGCTAAATTTAAAAGATAAATTTCCAGGAACGAGTAAAAGAAGGTAACCCTTGGTCAATTGCTTGTACAATTAGAGAAGAAATTGAAGACCTGGTAAGATGAAAGCAGTTTCAGCATATGCTGGCTCACTTGACCTTCCAAACACATCGCTCACAATGCATTCACATCTCAGACACCGACCAATGTCCTCCAATCGCAACTTATAAGAGCAAGAACGTTGTGAAGGTAATAGATCAAAGGACTCAGTGTTTTCCGTTTCAGATGAACAGAACCTGCATCATACCTCATGTCATGCACTGGAAGGAGAAAAAAAATACTAATTAAAGAAGCTGCCTTACTGGACTTATATCTAATATACTAAAAAACGAGTCAATCCTAGGACAGATATATAGAAAAGCACCATGCTGAAAATTTGAAACTGTGTCTGACCCCAATGCATGTTGCCAGACGTAAGACAAGTATAAAAAATATATATACTGAAATGAATTATAGGCAGTCCATACAAAGGGATCTTTTCTAAATTTTGGGTTTAGTCAGATGTAATTTTTTGGCACAAATATATATCCAGAAAGGCTGGTTCAGAATGTTGTTTTATATTGGACATCTTCAAAAGGCTGAACAAAAATAACCTTCATGAATATTACCTTGATATTGCTAAGATGTCCAAGCAACCAAAAAGTTAACACTTCTAAGAACTTGCAAAATCAACCATTACCATAAAGCATTTGAAAACAACCATGCTATGAACTAGTAGGACACAGCATTATACCATTGATATCTGACATCTTTCTTGTACTTGCCCCAAACAAGTTGTTGAGTTTCACATTTCGGAATTACTTCAACGGCAGTGATTACATCTCCTTAGACAGCCTTTCCCGTAAGAGCAACCATCTCAATTTTCGGAAGTTCTGAAGTGAAATAAAATTTTCAGATGAAAAATAATAATTACAGTCCTTAATATACAATGATCATAACAAGATGTAAGCTGATGATTATAATTTTCTGAAGTTGCTGTACAGAGCTAAATTTAACAATGTACAACATGAAATTTCAAATTATTTTCACTCAATAAATATATAATTTATACAGATGACGACACAATGGACAGCTGGTAAAAAGCTCCCTGCCGGTCAATCTATTGTGTATATAGAAGCTATACCAACTTAGACAATTAGTTAAAGAGAGTAAGCAACAAGACTTACATATGGTATTTATAGACTTAAAAAAAGCGTGTGATAGGGTCCCAAAAGATATAATTTGGCAGGCTCTACAAAGAAAACAAATCCCCTCACAAATCATAAAAAGTATCCAAGATATGTAAATGAACACAAAAACTAAAGTCCGTACCACATATGGTGAAACTAGTGAGTTCTCCATAAATGCAGGATTGCACCAAGGCTCAGTGCTAAAGCCCATATCCATTTGCAATAATCTTAGATAAAAGAACAAAAAGACTTCCAAAACGAGATTCCATGGAGCATGATGTTTGCAGATGATATAGTGCTCTCAGACACTAGAAGAGTACTTACCAATAAAACTAGAATTGTGGAGAAATGTGTCAGAATCAAAAGGATTGAGAACTAATAAAATTAAAATTGAGCACATGGAGTGCAAATTTGATAAAGATTCGGACATTGAATATATAATGATAACGCTTCAAAACCAAAAGGATTACTCAAATTAACCATTTCCACTGTCGAGGATTGATAATACAAAAGGCCAGAGAGATAGATAGTGATATAGCTAGTAGAATTGGAGCGGGTTGGACCAAGTGGAGACAAACTAGTGGGATTTTATGTGATGGATAACACATAGGATATATATATATAAAAAAAAATAAAAAAATCAATAGGACCGTTATTAGACCAACTATGTTGTATGGAGGACTGTTGGGCCATAAAAAAGAAACAAGAGAAATGTCTCCATGTAGCGGAAATGAGAATGTTAAGATGGATGAGTAGAGTGACTAGGAGAGATAGGATCACTAATGAAAGTGTTCAAGAAAAATTAGCAGTGGCTCCCATTGGTGAGGAAATTAGAGAATAGACTTAGATGGTTTGGAAACATGTATCTAAGACCTAGAGACGCACCGGTCAAATGAGAATGACTAGTTTCCATAGAAGGCAAGAGACGGAGAGGGCAACCAAAAATAACAAGAATGAGATTATTAAAAATGATTTAAATATAAATATATATATATATATTGTAGAAGAAATGGCACGTAATAGAAAGGATTGGAGAAAGAGAATCATGTGGCCGACCACATTCCCATGGGATTAAGGCAATGATGATGACGATAATGATGAATAGCTTTCAATCAATATATTCAATCAACCAGTCTTTCAATCATTACTCACTGTTTTTCTAGATTGATAGGTTCAATCAATTGGATTTGTCAATCATTTCTCACTATTCTTTCAAAATTCAAGCCATATTTTGATCTAAGGTTCAAACAATTGATATGCCCTATTTTTAGAAATTTATATTATTTTAATATGTCCATTATTGACACTCAATACTAGGACACGGAAGTTCAACTACCTAATAAAGTATCCAATCTAGATTCCTATGAGTGCTAATGTCTCATCTTACCTTAACCAAATTAAGCTTTTGATGATATTCTTCATATAGCCTTTGACGTCATTTCATTTGTTATTTTCAATTGTAGACACATAAAATCACTCCCAAACAAGATCAACTACAACCAAGTTTTGTGTAGGAAGTAGTGTTAGCCGAGATATGACAAGCAAGAATCATGGGATTTGACTTTATTTACGCATATATCTAGGCATATAATATTCTTGTAGTATTAACATATGCTCTTTTTAGTATATAAGCGCCAGAGCTATCAATTAGTGTTTAAATCATTCAAGCCTTTACATATTATTATTCTCATTCAAACCTTTACATATTTCTCTCGTATTCATTCTATCTTGTATCAGAGTCAGGGTGGTCCAACTGCAACAAAAGCGTTGCGAGTTTGGCACCACCCATTCGGGAATGGTCTAAGGAGATATTGTTGATGGTTTGTGGTTTGAGGAGACAATGGTGATTCTTCCATCTACATACTTTTAAACATGTGTATGAAGGGGAATGGTTTGAGGATACATTGTTGATTATTTATGGTCTGAGGAGACATTGTTGATTCTTTCATCTACATATTTAAACATGTGTTTAAAGGAGAAAGAATGGTTCGCGGATACATTATTGATTCTTTCATCTACATATTTTGGTTGCTTATGGTCTGAGGAGACATTGTTAATGGTTTATGGTCTAAGGAGAAAGCTGAGTCAGATAAGATGTATCCACGATTCCACGGTGGTTTGAAGAAAACGTTATGGTTATGTCTTGGCTAGTCAATATAATGCAGCCAAGCACAAGCATTGGTTATATATTTATAAAGACCGTGTTTGAGGATTCACTGTCCAAGTTGGGAGTCTCAAATATCCACGTACCAACTTGAGGGGAGTGTTAGCCGAGATGTGATAGGCTAGAATCATTGGATTTGACTTTATTTACAGAATTGTCTAGGCATAGATTATGCAATGATTTTATTCAGTTTCTTTTCTTGTAATACTCACAAGTGCTCGTTTTAGTATATAAATAACAAAGCTGTGAATGAGTGTTTAAAAGCCTCATTCAAACATTTACATATTTCTTTTATCTTGTATTTTTTTCTGGTAGGAACTAGGAACTTGCCAATACATGACTCAATATCGAAGACAACGACAACAGCAATAATAATGTTATAGAACAACAAAAACAATAAGAAATGGCCAGGCAGAATATACAAAAAGGAAACTAGAGGATGCATCAATGTACATCACTTGGAACATGATTGCTACAGCGAGGGATTTTTGTTCACTGACCTGATCCGGTAAATCAAATTCTACCTGATATTCATTTTGGGTGCATTGGATTAAAATCGGATTCTTAACACTCTGACACTAAGGCAAGTCACATTTGTAAAAGATTTGACATTTTTTTCCATCTGATATGCAATTGCATGTTCATTCACAAACATACATGATGATGACATCCTGTGATGTATTAGGTAAGTGCAAAATATGCGCGTCCAATTCCTAGCATGACATGCTGAATTTTAAATTATTTTAGAGTTGCTCCCTGTTTATAACCTATTGGCAAAAAATATAGAATCAAGCTGTGGTACGGCAATGAGATTAGTTACCTGGGAGAATAATGTCAGTTGGCTCAGATAATCTTAGTTCTCCCACAACTGAATCTGAACGAACTGGTGTATATCTGTGAGATGAATTCAACAAGTTTTTAGAAATAAATATTAATCATGCTAAAGAATTGTTCGCAAGGGAACAAAAAAAATTAAGGAATGAATCACAAACAAGAAATGCTAAACAGTGTTAGACCGCCTCTAGACCCAAAAGCTTGAGCTATTACAAAATGGACCAAATAATGGCTGCCAAATTTACAAATCCTCTGTCCGGTACAATCCCTAACCGATCATCCAACCATTATGTTGTGGAAAAACAAACTTAAGGAATTGATTATCCTTCCCCCAGCATAGCGGGTTAATTGAGCTGGCAAAAGTCGTTCCATTTGGAGAGTGTTTGTCGGCCAAGCCTTCCATATATTTCCCTCTTGATGGAATCATCTTTGCTAATTATCCTTCCTGCAGCATAGCTGGTTAATTGAGTTGGCAAAAGTTGTTCCATTTATAGGGTGTTCATCGGCCAAGCCTTCCATATATTTCCCTCTTGATGGAATCGCCTTTTCTTGTTATTCCTATTTTCCGTTATTTGCTTATTTATTCTTTTTTCCTTCTTGTTTGGTAGGAAGGAATGTAAATTTTTTGAAGGCTTTCCCTTCAATAGAAACTAGGTTTCTCTCCGGGGAAAAATAAATAAATAAATAAATAAAATAAAATAAAATCAGTGAGTGCCTTGTAAATATTTTGGTAATTTGGAGTCCATTTATCTTGAGGTTCGTCTTTTAAGGCATGTAACAATGAAAATAATAATAATTAATAGATTCTTGTAAGAATATTTAGTACTTCTAGCAACAATGATTAGTTTTTTAGTGTTCGTGAGACTACAGCCATAATACGTCATATAATGGTTCTATCAGCATATCATTCATGTAAACACTACTTAGGGAGAGAGGGAGAGAGAGAGAGAGAGAGAATAGTCACCCGAACAACAAACGGCAATTGTAGTCTGAATCCGTAACATCATAAGTTCTAGAATTCGCTCCGTTGATGAGAATGATGGTTCCATCACTAGTTTCTCTATACCAGCTAAACAGGCTTGATCCTTCATATCCACCAAAATATTTTCCTTCTCCAAAATAAGTACTAGAAGACAACTCCTTCACGCGAACGTTAGAAACTACTGGAAGAGCTGCCATATTATGTCACTTTGATATGTCAAGGACAAAGATCACAAAAACAAAATACCTAGAAATCCTTGTATGGTTGGTAAGAATAACCTCATAGACACATACAAAAAAATAGGGGCAACCATTTGATGGTTCCATTTAGGTGGTCTCTATTAGGTCAAAAGTAAATATAATGATTAACATGTGACAAATTGACAACAGCCACCCAGACAATTCACAAAAATAACAACATAAAACGATTGCACTGACCACCAAATAAGAATCATTCTGACAGAATTGGTAGATTAGACTACTTGAATGGTAGGTCCTACTGTTCATAATTGCTACTAGTAGAACAATGGCGAACCATGCTACAGGTCCAGTCAGTGTGCAGATAAATGAGCCCGCAACTATAAAGCAGTAAGCAAAAATAAGATTCTACCTGCAGTGACAGGAGAATTGCAAATTGAAACTAAAGGCTTTCCGCATTTTCCATCCGCACGAGTTGGTAGCCAATGTAAAGCTAAATAAGCCCCCACATCTTCCAGTGATGGAGTGTATGTTCTGCCACAGTAGCACATTATTAAATGGAGGCTTTTTGCATCAGTTCTGGGAACTTGGAACCCATTATACTACGTCACAGAACTCACAATGTTTTTCCACATATAAAGACATCTTGAGAAGTATTAGATATATCCATTAGAGAAGATCCATGTAATTTATTCCTTGTTCGGTACCAAACATATTCTCCGTCACCTTCTTCTCCACCAAAGTATGTCTTTTGAGGGACTATCACCTTGTCCTCGCAGCAATCAGGAACTACGAGCTCCACACCCTTCGGGTCCGCTGTAGCAAGAAACATTGGACACTGAAATTGTTCATATTTCTTATCTAGAGCCTACATTAAAACGCAGTCTAAGTTAACATGTAAAACTATAGGGTCTTCAAATCAGTTCCAAAAAAAAATTCATGCCACGTGCAAAAAGGTACTTGAAGTTCAATGGTTGGGCAATAATTTGAAAACATTGCAGCTCAACTTTAAAATAATTGAATAAATATAAATAATAATAAACTTTTAAAGGTCTGAACCATTTCGCACCCTCCTTTTTCTGCTCTCTATTGAATTTTCAGTTAACAATATTTCTTTATATCTACTGATAAAAGTCCTTAAAAGTAAAAAAATTCAGCAATCATCACTAAAAGGATCCCATGGATATGCTAATTTAACAATGTTGGAAAGCATAAAACGGAATTGAAGAGATAAATAAAACAAGTAGAACACACAGATATTACGTGGTTCAGCCACTAGGGCCAACATCCACGGTACAAAGAACCCAAAGGGCTACATCACTTTTATAATACTCTCTCAATTCATTCACATTACAATGGTGGAGGCTCCTCCATATAGGAGAAGAAATTATGAGAATGGAAAGAGATAGAAAATAAGAAACGTGGAGGATTTTTCTACACTGATTCCTCTAATAACAACAAATCTTTAATAATAGGAAACTACATCAATTACTCGAGGATTTTCCTCCACTGATTCCTCCATTAAATCTTCAATACTCCTCCTCAAGTTGGAGCATGAATGCCCAACTTGTCATTGAGATGACAAGTAGCAGCAAGTGCAAATGATGAAGAGAGATGAAAGAAGGCGAAGAACAATGCTACCGAACACACTGGCAGCCTACACAAGTCAAACA
>JAOTQH010000060.1:1011938-1023160 GCA_025631255.1 Cornus kousa | reverse complement strand
GAGATGACAAGTAGCAGCAAGTGCAAATGATGAAGAGCGATGAAAGAAAGCGAAGAACAATGCTACCGAACACACTGGCAGCCTACACAAGTCAAACAAAAATTGCCATTGACACGGCAAAGGCGAAGACAATGCTACCTAACACACGGCAGCCCAAAAAAGTCAATACAAATTGCTAGAGGCACGGCAAAGGCGGAGAATAGTGCTACCGAACACATCGGCAGCCCAAGCAAGTCACAAATATCACCTAGAAACCCTTAGCAACATTTTAGATACTAAGGGAATACCCTAAAATGGGGGTCTAAACCTAAAAAGTGAAATTAGGCTCTGACACCAGGTTGGAAAGCATAAAATGAAAGTGAAGAAATAAATAAAACAAGTAGAACACACAGGTATTACGTGGTTCGGCCACTAGGGCCTACATCTACGGCACAAAGAGCCCAAAGGGCTACATCACTTTTATAATACTCTCACCATTCATTCACAATACAATGGCGAAGGCTCCTCTAAATAGGAGAAGAAATTACGAGAATGGAAAGAGAGAGAGAATAAAAAACAAGGAGGATTTTTTTCTACTGATTCCTCTAATAACAGCAAATCTTCAATAAACAGCATACACTTTTAGAAACCCCTTGTTGTCCCATGTACATTGTTGAAGGTATAAATATTAAAATTGCACCCTCTTTATCAGCTTAAGCTTTTAGAGTAGATGGGTAGTTAACATGGTATCAGAGGCAAAGGTCTCGAGTTCAAACCTCACCATCACCCTAATTAAAAACTGAAAAAAACGTGTAGGACCAAAAAGAAGGCCACACGTGAGGGGGCGTATTGAAGGTATAAATATTAAAGTTGCACCCTCTCTATCAACTTAAGCTTTTAGAGTAGATGGGTAGTTAACATACATCAATACTCACAACAAAAATAGAGGCAGGGGGGCAGAAGGCTTGCATTTCTCTGAGGCATAGAAATGCAAGAAAAAGGGAATGAAAACAGAAGGGGAAAATGTTTGCTTTATTATTTTATAAAACTAAAACAAAAACATGTTCTGTACACAAAAGTGTTTATGTTTTTGTTCTAGGTTTGAAGGCATTTAACAGATTGGGCACTTATTTTGTTATCCTAAGGGCTCAAACTATGTTTCCTTCATCAACTATAAAATGAAACAAAACATGTTCTGTAAACCAAAGTTCATGTTTTTGTTTAGGTTTTGAGGCTTTTAGGGATGAAAGACTTGGCTGTTATTTTGCTGGCCTGGGCACAGAAAACCAAGAAGACTTTCTGTCTATTCTAAATTGTACAGATGGCCACTCGGTTGGGAACAAATACACATTTAATTTATTTTCTTCCAAAAACATATCTGAAAGCAAAAGAAATGAGACAAGAAAGTAAGCAAAGGGCCAATACGGGAAACTATATTCTATATTGTTTGAAGGATTTATATATTTAAGTTACACCCTCTCTAACAGCTTAAGTTTTTGGAGTAGATGGTAGTTAACATGGTATCCAAGCTAAAGGTCTCGTTTTCAAACCTCACCACCACACTGATAATTAAAATTGATACACGTGTTGGACCAAAAGAAGGCCACACGTGAGAAGGGGGGGTGGTTGTTGAAGGATTTATATATTTAAGTTACACCCTCTCTAACAGTTTAAGCTTTTGGAGTAGATGGTAGTTAACATATATATACACATATATATGTATTTAATTATATAAATATATGCATGAATATGTTGGAAACAAATACTAACACATATTTTACTTGTAGAGAATTACAAAGTTTTCTCCACAAAGTATATTAATAAACAAAGACAACAATGAAACACATATTCCAGATCCACTTCAAGGATCTATTTTCCTTAATGCCAAGCTTGATTCATTAATGATTTCCTAATAAATTAAATAATATGAATGACACAGAAATTTGAAATAAAATAACGAATTATTTCCGGCTTAGGTAATCTAGATTTTTCATAATGAAAGAGCTACTTACCAGGACCAACCACATCAGATACTAAACTCCGAGCATTCCCTTTAATTCCATCTTTTCGCACAGGGGTGTAGACAAGCTCTATGCATCTCCCCACATCATCAAAAGTCAAATCCAAAAATTCTGCTAAGAGAACATTTTTAACTATTTAATCTCACAAATCCAAACTGGAAAAGTTGGGGGATAACTCATCTAAAAATTGAATATGCTTACCACCAGCATTTACTTTCTCCTTGATGCCATTACTTTTCACTCTAAACCATTCATAGAAGCAATCTCCTTTTTCCCTGAATCAAAATTGAAAGCTTTAACATCAGGACCAAAAGTAAAAGAAGGCTAGAAGGTCAAGATTGTCCTCAATATGATGGTTGACCAATTATCTTACCCTCCACTGTAAGACGCAATAAAGCTCAAATGCTCTCCTTCCATTAATGATCCAAGAAATTCAAGTGATTGACAAGTTGGTGGCCCTGCAATAAAAGGTCACATTCAAAGATGCTGATCTAATTATAAATAGCAATGCTCCTGGAAAGAAAAACTAATGTTTCTCAGCATCATCATAGGCTGAACAGAATTGAATGAAGAGAATGTCTCAAAACAATACACTTTGAAACACATAAGGAGCAAAAAATGCAACCCCCTGTTGCTTGAACTTGTTTATTATAAAAGATGGTGATATGTCATTTGTGTACCAGGTATTATTGGTCCAATTTGTTCAGATAGCACAGTAGGACCACGAGCCCAATCACTTCTGACAGGCTCACACGAAACTGAAACAAAGCAGCCGATATCATCAACTGAGAGCATGTATGATGAACTCGCGGCACCTTTGACTTCACTTGGGGTGCCATCTGAACTAGTCTGCATACCACACTTTAGCTATTCAGCAATTAAGTAATTTGAAATCAACAATAATGCACTTTGAAACCAGAGAATGTACACTATATTATCAGTATAAGATAAAAAAATAAATAAAAATACTTATAAATACTTGAAAATTCTATCATCAAAGTTACCAACTATTATTCATATACTGGTACCATGTGATACCAAATATTAGTCAAAGTCAATCAAGACATTTTATGCAGCAACGGACCAGTAAAAGATTTAAAAAATTTAGGTGTCAAGCTAAATTACCCGGAACCAACGGAAAACTGAGTCTCCCTCTTCACCACCCCAATATTTTTTGTCAACAGTAAGTGTAGTGCCTTCAACAACAGTTCCAACTATTTGAAGAGAAAGTAATCTTGGGCTTCCTAGTGACCAAGTACAAATCAGCGATGTTAGAGATTCACTAAAATAGTCTCCATGAAGACAGGATTCTTGTACCAATACCAGCCAGAGATATACATACGTAAGAATGCACAAAGGTAGAGAAGATGTACATGATCAGTGGAACAACAAAATCTATTTTCTTTTCTTTTCTTTTTTTTTCTTTTTTTTTTCCCCTTTTTGAATTGGGGTATTGGATGTAAAATTCCTTCAAGGAAGAATATCTATGAGAAAAATAATAATAATAATGAAAATAAAGATCATTTTAACATCTGTCCAGTTCAAAAAGGCAAATAAAACTTTTTAGCATCACAAATTTTTCGAGAGATGAACAACATTAATGGGTTAGATGTTAATTTATTCAATGCAACTCCAATATGGGATAACCAAGTATTAAGATCATAATTGAGGCGTGAGAACCATAACACAAAGAGTTGCTATGGGTGTCATGCCTCTTTTCAAACTTCATAACAAAGTTGTGTAAACCCTTAGATTCATTTTTTATTCAATTATAATTACCTTCGAAAAATGTGAGACAAGAGACAGCCAGGGGACGGATTTAGAACGTCCTATGTCCAATTATAAGCCAAGCAACCTGTTGTATGCTTGTTTTCATCCCTGCAGCTTTCTGTGTCCTTTTATGCATGGTGAAATAAGGAGCACAGAAAATTAAAAGGGTATAAAACAACAATACAGCAGGTTGCATGGCTCATAATTGGAAATAGGAAGTTTAAAATCCCGCAGGTTGTCTGCCCTTGTACATTTTTTAGCAGAAAAAATATAATTGCCTAAAATAAAATAAGGGTTCACAAAACCATATTAAGAATTTTGATCACATTCAAAAACAAATGCAGCATATATGGAAGTTTATATATGCAAGAGAGAGAATAAAGGGAATCATCGTAATTAGTATGTTTCATGAATATACAAACAGATAGGCAAACATATATCTACCAACCTATCTAGACACGTGTGCATACGCCAATGTATACATATAACATATATCTTCATGGTGCCTTAATTTTAAAATATATGGAATGCTAAGGATATCTTTAAAACATTATAATCACGAAAACAATGACCACCTCCTAAAAATTTTTCTAAATTATGCACTACTATCTTCCGGTATGAAATCGAGGCACTCCTCTAGTAACATACTTTGGGAATCACATATAGAATTTAAAATTATTTAACAGATATAAACATAGCTTCAAGATAAAAGCAAATATAATTACCAGGACGAACACGCTCTTGCCCTATGACAGTTCTTGACTCGCCCACAATCCCATCGTCGCGTATTGGGGTACATGTAAAGGATATGAATTTACCGATGGCATCTTTTGTAACACGATACTGGAGAAGACCCGAAACTTCGGGTATCAGAGAACCTGAATCAGTTTCAACCTGCAGATAGCAACCAACATATAAACTAACAGAACTAAAAAAGAAAGAAAATGAAATTGGTACGTCAGTATATATTAAAGCTGTTGTGCTCAAGTACAGTACCATGTGTCTAAGCAGATAATGAAAACAACCAAAGACTACACATAGGCCAATGTTTGCAAAGAAAAGTAATGATAAATTGACAATCGGTTGATTCTTTTAAGTAACCTCATGAAGACAGCAGAGAGAGAGCTTAGCAAGATGCACCAAAGTGTATTGTTATCATTATTAGTTTTGTGTATGCATAGAAAATGTGATTGGCCTTTAAAGTACTTGGTCTCCCTTAGAGCAATAATCCTGGGTCTCTCTTTAAGGAAGACTGTAGGGATGGCAACTGGGGGGGTTGGGGGGGGGGGTACACTCCCCCATCCCCGCCCAAAACCGTTTAGGATACCTCCCCTCCCACCCCGCCCCTATTTAAGTTCCCCCGCCCTGTCTCCACCCCATTTAAATGCCCACTCTATTTTTTTCCCCAACTTTTCTCACTCAAATTTTAAAGTCCTATTTAATAATATAAATCAAATAAATCATTAACATTGATAAGTTTACAGAAATTATAAACAGAAGCCGCACAAATAACTTTTTAAAATCTGGATGCAGATTTCAGAAATAGGGAACAGAAGACACACAATCAAGATTCATAATTGTACTTTTGGCCAAAAATCTATTACAGTACAATTAACTGGTTGGGCCAAAAATAATTTATGATTCATAATTGCATGTTTGAAGGATTGCAAATGAGAGAGAGAAGGAAAAAAAAACGAGAACTCAACAAACAAACAACGAATTGGGACCTTGTTACTATAGATATAGTTTGTATAATACCAGTAAGGAGTGTGTGTGTATATATATATATATATATATATATATGTATGTATGCAGAGAGAGAGAGAGAAGAGAAAGCCACTAATCGGAGCACCTGGAGTGGTTCCGGTCAGTGGTGGCACTCGTGATGGCGAGGCTGATGAAGAGACGGTGGTCGGTGAGGGCTAGCAACAGTGGTCGGTGAGGATGTGGTCGTACTCATGGTCGTGAGGGGTGAAGGCGACAGCTCTCTGCGGCTACCGAAATGATTTGGGTAATGAGAAACTTAGGGTTTTTAGTACACACAAATATATATATATATACATACAGTAAGCGTAAAGCTGTAAATTCGTAATATAAACGGGGTGGGGCGAGGCAAACTTCCCCCATCCCCGCCACGCATCAGCGTGACCTTCTTCAAGATGTATATATTACTTTGTCTAGGCAAGATGGGAGAGATGACCTCTCCTGATGTTAGACCTAATTATACTAGGATGAAACTTGTGCATTTTTTTGCAGCGTGTCCCCTGAGGTTTGGCCCATTTTTACAAGACTTCCCCACCGTACAAAATTCAGTCCTTTTTGTCAGAAAAATAGATTGAAGTGAATAAAATAAAATGCCCATCAACTAAGTCCAAGTATAAAAGCAGTATTACCCTCATAAAATCTTCAAATGACAAAAAAGACTTATTTTAATGGACGAAAATGCCCTTCTTTCTCCCTCCCTTCTTTCTCACCATTTCCACGTATAACACAAGATTATAAGAGAGAGAGAGAGAGAGAGAAAAAAAAAAAAACTCACAACACGCGTGTGTGCGTGTATATCTCTGAATCAATAGAAATCAGAGTTATATATAATAGATATATATATTATTCACCCATCTCAGAAGGAATTTGTGATAGACACCTATACCAGAGCCCAATTAAACCCAACACCGCTACCATTACCGGTTGCAGAGCTTTGAACCAACGCCATCCCCATTACCGACCCATTTGGCGTTTGATAAGGAATTTGTCCTGATTACAAAGCCCTAATCGGAACCCAATAGCACCACCATTACCCATTCGGAACCCAATACACCACCATCACTGACCCATTTGGCGTTTGATTTAATAAGAAATTTGTGGTGGCACTGATTGCAAAGCCCTAATCGAATCCAACACCACCACCATCACCAATTCACTCGGCTTGTTTGCAGAACTTAATCGGAACCCAACAACACCACCCTCGCCAAGACTTGTGGTCACACAAATTCCAGAGCCCTAATCAAACTCAACACCACCAACACAAACACCGACCCATCCGGGCATTTGATAAGGAATTAGTTCTGATTGTAGAATCCTAATTAGAACCCAACACCGTCACCATCGCCAACCCATTCGGTGTTTTATAAGAAATTAGAGCTGATTGCAGAACCAATTTAATATATATGCAATTTGTACATATATACATGTCTAGAGAGAGAATCAATCAAATTTTTTTTTTCCCCGGTTAAACCCCACCACCAGATCCGAATCACCACAGCCATCATCGATAGCCGCACCATTGAAGCACAAATCCTACAGGAAATGGATCAAATTCTAAAAGCCAACAGCTGATTCACAACGCTGCTAGCAGCATCGACAAATCCTTTCAGCTAGGGCTTCAATTGTCGCAATTTTGTATACAATTTCTTCACTAATTTTAGGGCTTGTTTCGGTAATTCTTTGAATTTGGGCAACATTCTCTTCAAATCTTTTCCATTATCCACACCGGAAAAACTCTCGTCACCACTGCTTCTTCCGCCGCCTTACACTTCCAGTCACTCAAAATAATTGTCTTATGCCTCATCGTCTTCTCCAAATAGCATGATGGGTTGCTTGAGGAATCAGAGGTCGCGAATGATTTCTTGCTTCGATTGGTTGAGTTCACCCATCTTCTGTTCGTTGGCTGGGATTTTGGAAGATGGTGTGGCCGACTCAAGGTTGGATTTGGGAATTTCAGTTTCCAAGTAAGGGTTTAATGTGGCATTGTGCTGAGCTTTCTTCTTGGTTATTAGGTGTGGTATTTTTTTAATGTGGGCAAACTGGTAATTTGACATAGCTAAATATTTTAGCTTTTTTAACAATATAATAATAGGGGTAAAAGGGTAAAAACACTTCAAAAAGTAAAAATATGGCAAATGTCTCAACTACTTTAATTAGGCCAAACCTCGGGGGAGGTCGGTGTATTTTACAAAATCCCAACCCCGCAAACCGTTACCATCTTCAAGATGTATATATTACTTTGTCTAGGCAAAATGGGAGAGATGTTGGTGTTTGAATAGCGGCTGTTCTTTTTCCCCAAAATCATAATTACGTATCCAGTTAAAAAGTAAGAATCCCCTTTTCTTTCCATTCAGACAGGTGTACTCTCTTCTTATAACTGTTTTATATATATATATATATATATATATAGAGAGAGAGAGAGAGAGAGAACCGTTATATAAGAGGATAAGGAATCATTGAAACCTCAATAAGGCTCAACAAATGCACTAACAAGAGACCCCATAAACAATCTCAAGAAAGGTAAAAGTGGGTAGGGAAATTAATTAAACCAATCAGCTTGGACCTGTTTGGACTCATCTTGGCTGAAATATTAAACTACTCAAAACTCAGCAGACTCACCAAAGCTAAAGATACTTCAGCTTGAGCAAACACTAGGATCCCATTAACCAACTCATAAGCGTAGCTCCGCTCGGTTCCAAAGTCGTGGAATTGACTTTTTAATGGACATTTATCATGTTTTTGTTAATTGGAAGTTGGAGCTCCTTTAATAAATGGTTTTGACATTGGGAACAAATGTATTGTACTTTGTTCTTTCCCTACTTTTTCTCATTCACAAACTATCCCTCATCAATGTGCCCTACGATCCAACTTATTTTATCTAAGAAGATTCTCATTTCTTGTCTATCAGAAACACAGTCCTTTCAAGAACTTTATATTCTTTGAAACTGTCTATCTTCAACCTTTAAAAATATGTTTCAATTTTTCCATAATTATACCCACATTGACTTGGAAGCAATTCTTTACTATATTTCTCTTATGATATTAGCTTTTGAAATACGAAACTTCTGCAACAACTTTCCTTCAGGGGCAACAATTACTCTTTTTATTTCTCAGGAAAAACATTAAGGGCATATATACTGTGTATGACAAAATTGAAGAATCTCACGCAGTACAAAATCAAACTCTATACGACTTGAAATACTCAAAATAATATACCTCATGAAGATACCAATTGTAATTACTTTTTCCTTCATGACCCCCTATATACCCATATGATGCTGTCAGTATTCCATCTTCACAGCAATCACCAGTAATAGATAGGAAATTTAAGCTTGGAGGAAGAGCTGCAAATAATTTAAATACATATTAGTAGCAATCTAGGATTTGTTTTCTGATCAACTTTTATCAGGGAAACAGAATCCATGGCTTGTTTATTGATCAGATGAATGTGTTCATCCCACACAAAGAAGATAAACTGGACAATCGGAGAAGCCAACCTGAATTTTAAAATTCTTCATGGTTCACAGAGTAATTTTATTTTTTTAGTGAAAGAACATTGAAGTAAGTAAAAAAAAATTTAAAAAAAAAATCTACTCTTTAATAGATTATAATATGTACTCTTAAAGGAGTCGATATTAAAAATTGTTCAGTATCTTAAATACTGTAATCTTAACAAGTAAAATGCAACATGCAAAGTATCAAAAAGATATTGATAAATAAAATAGTAGATTTACTTACTCTCAACTGGTCTTTCAGATATAACATATGCTGCCTCACCAGCTTCACCATCTGGAGTCATAGGAGTAAATTTCGCAACAATAAAATAACCAACAGCTCCTAAAGGTATGCGAAACGCCTAAACAAAATCAAAAGCAAACGTTAGATTGTTCATCCAAAAATACAAGCCAGAAGATAACTGTCAAAGGTCAACTTCGCCTACCTTTGCAATTTTGGATGTGCTTACTGTTTCAAGACCATTCTCACCCTCCAATGTTGAGCAACTTGTTTTAAACCACTGAACTCTGCTGGATCCTTCAGCTCCACCAGTGACAATTCCCGTTACAGTGACCTTACTTCCCTCCCTCAGATCACCAATTATTTTCACATTCATTACTTTTGGGGGAGCTGGAATACGGATCAAGACAAAAGCATAAGAACAGGAGAAACTCAACAATGAATGTGGCATGACAAATCTAGTAAAACAACTAAACAAATCTAGTAAAACAACTAAAGGTTCATGCCGAATCGTGTTAAAGTTAGTTGGGGCTCACCCTAACATACTTATTACAAGCTAAAACTCACCCTGCCCTTATTGGTCCTAACCCAGTCCATCAAGTTTATTTTTGGTTCGGGCAAAAGCCCAGGTAAGCCCAAACTTCATAGTGTAGGGTTTGTTAGAATTGCAATGATTTGGTTTGCTTTGCACAGTGAAGAGAAGAGGAACAAGTGACGAACAACAATGTATATTGTGTATTCAAAATTACAGAAAGGTTAACCCAAACTCAGAGTTTCCTAGTACGAAGAAGTCAACTACCCTGTATGTATAGCCATAATTTCTGAAATTCATCTTCTTGTTTAGTCCCTCTCAACCTAGTTAGGTTTTTAAACTGTGAAAATTTTAATTTAACTCAGAAAACAAGGAATGTCAAAAAAAATTGAATTCATGGAGTTAATATACATAAATATATGCTTAAATATATACAAATATTTTACAGATACTCAAGCTTTAGATTTCTTTATTTTTCATCTTTGATTTTTGTAAACAAATTTTGGTTCATGACTTCAAAAGCTAGAACTTTTTAGTGTCATATACATAAATATATACACAACACATTTGGGTCTTCAGGCTAGAACTGGAGTGGGTTCTATGTTGGACTTGAATACCCTGAACCTAGCACCGTGTGAATCTTGAATCTAAATGCAATCCCAATCTACCCAGTCAAGATATATGCCAGGTTGCCATTTCTGTGCCAATCTTGAATCTAAATGAAATCCCAACCTAACCCAGTCAAGATATATGCCAGGTTTACATTTAGTACAAGCTAGATCAGTCAGGTCCCAGGCAAACCCGTCCTAATATGCAGTCCTTTATACCAGTAATTAATTGCTAAAGACAGAACAGATATTTTTTAAATCGAAATCGAAAGATAAGCAGTAAAATCTTAAGGGACTGTTCATTTCATTTCAAAACCAATGCACGCTAGTGGCATTTGAAAAATCCATCAATAAAGATTTTTAGTGATGGCCTCCTCTACAACTTTTGGGACTATGAAGCAAAAGAAAATGCCAAGATCTGCATGTTGAGCATTCCTTTTCAAAAAGAAAAATTGTGTATATGGAAGAGAACAAAAAAAAAATGAAGGATCCGTCACCTTTTAGGCAATATTCAAAACACTCTTCCTTTCTGCAATACACGTGCATAAACCATTTGTAAATACTCAGTTGATTCTTACTTACCAATAAAAAAAAAAAAGGACTCAGTCGATTCTTATTTGTCTTGTAGAGTAACAATTTTTCCACTTTTCATAGTCGATTTCGAATTTAATCACCCCTATCGCCTCAATTCAATTTTTTATCTTTAAAAATTGCCAATTTCAAAATATCTATTTACTATTCTCATTTTTCAAATCTACAAAAAATCCATTTCTACTATCAAATGTTTGTGTAAAAATCATGTTCCAAAAGAAT
>JAOTQH010000060.1:958034-968992 GCA_025631255.1 Cornus kousa | reverse complement strand
CCCTAATGTAGTTAAGTGAGACCTGTACTTCTTATATAACCCCTTTGTACATTTGTTTATTAGGTTAATTGATAATGATAGAAGACTGAATTCTGTCTCTCTTATATGTATTCGACTATGAACAACTTGAACAGAAACGAAACATCTGTTGATCATAGTTGTGTGCACGTATCAATCAGTAAATGGAGCACATTATGGGCCTAAGTGGGATGTGACACATGACGAACGATGAATACGATGAATCATACCATGTGGTCTACCAACACCGTAAAATAATGTTCCGTACATAGAAAGCAAGCTTTAATTTTATTATTAATCAAGTAATATAAATAGGGGAAAAAAAGTAAAATAAATAAATTTTATTTAAACCTGCCACATTTTCTTAATGTTGGAAGGTCCAAAGTTTTTAACAAACAGGCACATGAGGTAAGGTGTTGAGCCCAAAAGATAAGCCCGGAAAAAGGATCAAAAATAAATAAAATTTAGGAGGGTAAACGAGACGGAAGAGCTTTCTCTCCACCACTCTCTGATCTTAGTTTCGTCTTTCTTCTCCATTTATAACAAGACTAGGAAATCCATTTCGCTTGCACTCTATGTTGTCTCCTCTTTCTAGTTTAATATTATATCTTCGCTAATGGAAAGAGTTATGTTTATCACTCACCCTCAATTATTTCTCTTCTCTTCTATCTCCTCTTTCCCGAGACTGAAAAGCTGAGAAGACCGTGTTGCCCACATTGAACACTCCATCTCTCATCTTCTTACTTTTATCAGCACATCCTCCATAACCACTATTAAAGATTGTTCTAATCTTTTGTCACGCCCGGATTCAAAAACCCTGTCCGTGATAAGGAAAGAGAAATTAAATTAAAAAAAATTGAACGCTAACATCCTTAAACTTATACCGTCCCTTCTATTTATTCTATTCTTACTACATATTTTATTCAATTTTTTTTTGGTTATTATTATTATTATTTTATTATTGTATCAATTTTTGAGATTACTATGTTTTAATTGGCTGACAGCAATTTAATAGTGTATGGACTTATGTGTACGGCATGTTCTCCCCAATAGTTATAGTAGATATTGGGTAAGCCGGGTATGCCATGTCATTGGTATGCCCACCCCAACAACATTCTCCATAAAATGCCTGGCTCACCCAACATCTTCTATAAATTGGGGAGAACGCGCCTTAGACATAAGTGGCATACACATGATGAAATTGTTGTCACCTAGTTAAAACATAGTGATCTCAAGAATTGATACAATAGAAAATTGAATAAAGCATGTAGCAATAATAGAATAAAATAAAAGGGACAGTTCAAGGGTTTTTGAATCTGGGGCGTGACAACGTGGTAGCATGACCGGAGCCCAGCCGGAAGTGTGGCCAATGTGGGGACGTTAGGACCCTTGGGGGAGAGATTGTGGAGACCTATGTGAGCAGGTGTGATGTAGGCAAGTGGCTAGCTACCACACCGGGCGAGTTACAACTTGCACAATCCCATTCGCCTAGGTAAGATGAAGGTGAAAGTGAAGTGCTTGTATGTGCAAGTGCTATCTCCAAATGGTATGAGACCTTTTGGGTCAAAACCCAAGAACAAAAACGTGCGGGCTCAGGCCCAAAGCGGACAATATCATACCATGTGATGGAGTGGGCTGTTACAAATGGTATCAGAGCCGGATCCCAAACGGAAGTGTGGCCAATGGGGGTATTGGGTTCCTTAGAGGGGTGATTGTGGCAACCTATGTGAGCGGGTGCGAGACACTGAGTGAGCTACAGCCTACAGGTTGTACAATCTCACATCACCTAGGTAAGGTGAAAGTGAAGTGCTTATATGTGCTAATACTATTTCCAAATGGTATGGGACCTTTTGAGATAAAACCCAAGAACAAAAATGTGTGGGCCCAGACCCAAAGCAAACAAGATCATACCATACGGTGGATTAGGCTATTACAATAGATATCAGGGCCGAGTTTCAGCCGAAAGTGTGGCCAACGGGGACGTTAGGCCCCTTGAGGGGGTGATTGTGGCGACCTATGTGGGAGGGTATGATGAGGGCGGGTGCGAGACACTGGGCAAGGTACAGGTTGCACAATTCTACACCATCTGGGTAAGGAGAAGGTGAAGTGCTTATATGTGAAAGTGCCATCTACAAATAGTATGAGACCATTTGGAGTAAAACCCAAGAACAAAACCGTGCAGGCTCTAGCACAAAACCGACAATATCATATCATGTGGTGGAGTGTGTTGTTACATCTTTTGCGAAAAAAATTTAGCATTCTCTCACACACAACCTAACACAAATTCCACCGCCATGAAACTCTTCTCGGAGTTGCCCACATTACACACCAATTCTCTCTCTCTCTCTCTCTCTCTCTCTCTCTCTCTCACACACACACACACACACATTCATTCATTTTGAAAGAAGAAATAAAATGATGCATGTTCCCCTAAAAATTTGGAATCCCCAAAAGGATATTTCATAAGGTAATCAACTATAAGCAGGTCACTCTAGAATTCACCATACAGGGTAAAATCAAATGTACCTCATCATCTCGTTCAAGTGAGCCATGAGCCTGCATTCAGCAACACCACCAGGTGAATAAACCACAATACAAACATTATTCAGAATAAATATCAATTAAATACATAACAAGGACCTATGATAGATAGATGTTATACAATGATGATGAACAACGTTAAAGCAAGTAGGAAGACAGTTCTGGAACCGTACTAAAGCTAACATGAGATTAGACTCCCTTTCATCTTTCCAAAACATCTGGTATGTGTTACAATAGTTTCCAGCAGAAACACTTTCCCATTAGGATGTTGACGCAGTCATCATCTTTGGCTCCTTTTTTACAAGTTATGTATATCTTTCTTACACATTTACTTTGTTTCACAATCCCAAATAAATAAATTAATTAATTAATTAAAAACAAGTGAGTAGACTACATCAGAAGCTATGAAAGGCACCTCATCAGTATCATCATTGCTGTAAATGCCATATCGAAATGCCTGGCTTAGGTTATTTGCTAGAGCTGCAACATCATAATCTCTATCTTGGTAATCATCATCATCACTATCCCGGGTCCGATCCTGTAATGCTGTTGGCCTCCTGTTACAATAGATGAAAAATCATAATTAATTAGGAAAAATGTAAGCCAAAAAGGATCAATATAAGTAGATGAGTAAGGTATTCATTCTTCCAATATAATAACTCCAAATCTCCCAAGTTCAACTGATCTAGTGAAATTGAAGACATTTAAAATGTAAGTTATACATTTAGATAAGTTTTATATAAGCAAAAAACACATACTAGACAAATAAATGTTTCTAACAACTAAGTCATTAAAGGGTTTCACAAACATTTTTCTAAATTCCTGAAAGAGGGAAAAATAACCATAATGCATCCTAAAAATTCTAAAACTGCTGTGCCCACAGCAAATGCTCCAAGGCAACGGACAACATTATATTAATTATGCAACAGAAATACCACCATATAGTTTAGAACTTCTTAAGTTACCAAGTGCAACATAAAAATAACTGTGTGCCTGTTTAACACATCCTCCGTACAAAATATCAAATTGCAATTCAAATGTTAATGTGACAGAACATGATGGCAAGAAATATAATTTAGGAACACAAACCCGCAAGACCACTGGTAGACATTTTCTTCTGCATTACGCTTGAGTAGGACATCGGAGTGCCAATCCAGCCATTCAGTATTCTCCTGTCAAAATAAAAAATAGAAGCTTAAAAGGGGATTTCACATTAAAAATGGAAAATTTGCAGGAATCCTTCTAGCAAATAGAGAACTGGAGAATTTTAAACTACACAGAGTTGATTGATAAGCAACAAGCACCTTAAAATTTGCAACTTCACAATTCAAAATTCTTTTGTCACTTATGGGTAATTTATGTTGGAGACATCTCAATGTAAATAAGGGGAAAAGGACTTTTAACACAGGCTGCATTTTATTTTACAGGCTTGTATAGCCAAACAAAGTCTTCCACTCTGAGTAATCATTCATCGTAGATTGACTCATTGAAGAGGTAATGTAGGAAATTTGATAAAATTTAAGTAAAAAACCTGCAGATGTGCTTGTATGTCACTATTATTATTGCCCAGTTGAACGAGTTTGTTAGATATGCGTGTTATGTGCCCAATATTCCCTATCCTGGGAGGTAATCTTGCCTCAGCAGCGACCGTCGGCTGCAAAATCACATTCAACAAATTAAACTTCAATACAGATTAAATAGATGTTACCCAAAATAAATAATATACCATGAGAAAGACGATGATGATGATGCACATGAATCCTACGAAATAAGAAATACAGAAACACTTAAAAATTTACAACTGAGAAGAAACTCATCATCATTGATGAATAAACCAGTACCTTGTTTGGATCAGTGGCCAATGTGAAATTTTTTTCTGCTTCAAGAATTTTCCCAACAAGATCGCAGTCTTTGAGAAGGTGTTCGATAAACTGAGCATTTTTGCTCTCCAAACAAGCAACTAGTATTTGCTCTACATGGTGATGCAAAAAATTATTATATGGGTACCTGAAGACATTAAAGGCAAATCATGAAATCCCAAATGTCAATAATTCCAGAGAAATAAATAAATGAGGTTAAGTAAAACTCACTCAAAAAACAAGTCCAAAATACGTTTAACTGCTCCAAGGTGAATCAATTCTCTTTCAGCAACTTCACTAGTAACAGTCACTAAGACTGAAATGAACTCTATAATCTGGAAATGTCCATATTAGTAGACAATAAGAATCAATTAGAAATAATTCAGACTATTTATTATTCTTTCTAGAGTATAATATTTGGAGAAGAGCGAGAGAGAGAATAAACTGCTCGCCAATCCATTGTATCTATTAATGGATGTTTTAAGATGGAGTTAGCAAATATAATGATTTTGATATCAACTAACAGCTAAGTAACATCCGTGTAATTTGATGAGTTCAAATTTACACTACAAAAAGAAAAAGATACGAGTGTAGTCAAGAAAGGAGGAAATATAATCAACAGAAATGATTAAATGTTGATTTTTAAATTTTTTTCTTTTCCAAAGGCATATATCATGAATACCTTCAGACGATGCTTTCCAAGAGGGGGATGTAACTTCCCATATGTAGTTAGCAACACATTTTCCTTGGATGAAACATCTAAAAGTTTGAGCAAATCCCCTGAAAGATAAAACCAAGACGAACTTTTCATTTACTATGCTATGACAAAATTAAGATGCTTTGATGCGCAGAGTGCCAGTTTGCTCAAATTAAACTCACTATACATTCCAAAACACAATAATCATGTCCATACATAAAACCTAATTCAAGCTCAATAATCATAAAACCTAATTCAAGCTCAATCATTATGTACCAATATGAAACGACATGGAGCACAAGCAACCTACAATCAACAGTTGATATCAATAGTCACATGCACATGCATAGACACAGATAGACAAATAGAATCACAAATGCGGAGACATGAAAACTTCCATAAAGCAACCAGAATATAATAATTTTAGTACTATAAATGCAAATAGTATGCAGTACAATATCATCCCAAAAAGTGGCTTGATGAGTAAGATATTTACACAGATTACCTAATTACACAAAGGTATATATAAAGTAATTCTAGATGTAAAATTGAATTCTTTTCCTCCAATAGATTTCAAATGAAATATAATATTCAAAATGCACATTTTTAAGTTTGCTCTTCTGAAAGTTTTTTTTTTAAAAAAAATGAATCACATCTTTGAATCATATTTTAATTTCTATAAATTCTATGTTGCCTTGCAAAAAGGGAAAACAAGGGCATAGTTTTGAAGAAGCTTTTGAGTCCAATTTGAGTGTTCATGGCAAGACTATCACAATTTAAATTGCACCACTAGAACATAAATTATTTGTAACTTTGTCTAGTTAAGCAGGTTAAAATTTATAAAGCTGGCAGACAAACGTGATCTCTACAATTAAGTTTTGTTAAATAAATAGGACAGAAAAAAGAAACAAACACACCCATTTTAACTGAAACTTGGACCCCTCACCTCCCTCCTAAAAAGCCTGTGAATTCCACAAACAAGATATGTCTTGATAATTACAAATCAGGCTTGAAATTTGCAATTAATCACATAAAGTAATGCATTTTCGTTCAAAGAATTTCATAGAAACACCCAAGGACCTCATAGAAAAATTTGATGTGCGTGTCAATATTCAGTGGCCAAGGAGCTATTGTTTTTCTCATCTGGTATTAGGTGGGTAATATCGGGGAGTTACAGGAGTCCCAAGTAGTTGGATGAGGGGCTGTTCAAGTAGAACACTCGCATCGGGATGCAGCCCCAATATGCCTTTGCCGGTGTATCAAAAAAGCGGGCAGAGAAGTTTTTTTATAGGGATTGAAATGTTATTATAAAGTGAAAATTTTACATTAAGGTCTTTCTTTTCCTGGTTCTTGTGTGCTTCTCTTTGGAATGTTTCATAGATTATTTGGAGAGAGATGACTTGTAGATAAATTCAAGCATAGTGATCGCATACGCCAATTGTACATGAACTGAGCCATCAATCCATCATTAGCCCTTCAGTGGATTACTTCTTACCTATCAAACAAAAAGAACCATAATGCTTTTTTATATTCATGAATTGTTTTCATTTTTCAGGAGTGTTGATAATTGAAAATTCATTTTCCTTGAAGTTCCTCTCAATTTTCTTATTCAAAAACAGAAGTCACATTTTCTAGCATTATTTAACTAATAACAATTTATACTTGTAAAAAAGTGTTTCAGTTTTCTCTTAATGCTATGGTTGCATGGATATTTCTAATTATAGGTTTTGGGAACTATCTTTAATTGTTTTTGTTCCAAAAAGAACGCTTTGTCTTTGGGAGAAAAAGTGAAGAAAATAAACTTCTCTTATATTTGCTAGGCACGTCCTATCTAGATTGAGCTTTAAAACTAACGGAATTAAATAGAATTATCTAAGGAATATAGCCTAAATGAATTTCAATAAAATGCATAATTTAATTTGAGAACCTTATTTTAGTTCATGGAGGCAAGATTTCTAGTTGCACTACGACTTAATCAAATATATATCTCATACCTCTATTCTATCATCATCCCCTTGGGGCTCCCAGTCCAACTCCAATAACTAATCTTATTTAAACCCTAAATCCCTTCATTTCAGTACCATCCATCATCCAAATGTACCATTAAGGAAATCACTAAAACAGTTAACATGGGAAGAAAAGTCCACGTATAGAGACATCGGTTTGGAGGTTACGGTCCATGAGACAACATTCAGGGATTTTGAAGAGGGGGTGATCCATTAATTTAGAGGTATCAGAGTTGGCCAAAATCTAAGTGTCCAGCACATTTTGAACTTAGGGGAGCATTGCCCCACATGCCCCTTTTTATCCATATTCACCAGCAATGACCATTCAAAAGGACTTGCACTGCAACTTGTCATCATCGACCAGTAACATTGTTATTATCTGAAGCATGCCTATTCTAATGGACAAGATTGTGCATGGTTGCCAAAAAAATAAAAATATATAAAATCTAAAATCTAAAGTGCGCATCATTCCTATATATTTTCCAGAATATTAACCACTACTTATCTCCCTACCAAATTGTGATAGACACACAATGTTGTGAATCTAGGAGTTGGGACAACTAATTATGCTGGGTTGTTTCAGAAATGTCCTCAATTGTAGCATAAACCATGTAATTAACCAAAAGACAGATTCCTCGCATTAATTCCATTCCCGATGGTGCAAAAATCATAGTGGAACTGATCTAAAAGACCATGCATAAATATGTTGAACAGTATAACAGCTGAAAGACAAGTAAGTTGTACTGAAACAACTGAAGGGGAAATTTTTATAACAATATCAGCAGATATACTGTTCAAAAGGAGAAGAGGTGCAGAAAAAGCAAGAAAGAACCCAGAACACACCAGCACAGTAACCTTACCTAGGCTCTCCAGCATACCCTCCACGGTCTCAGGATTGGCAGTTATTGTAGATCCATGAGTTAGTTGGCGGTTGTAC
Source organism: Cornus kousa (assembly GCA_025631255.1). Lineage (NCBI taxonomy): Eukaryota > Viridiplantae > Streptophyta > Magnoliopsida > Cornales > Cornaceae > Cornus > Cornus kousa. The sequence goes on along the minus strand of JAOTQH010000060.1, from coordinate 960,934 downwards.
GTGTGATACGTCCCTAATGTTAATCTCTTTGGGTCTAACAAAGATATGCATACAGACAATGAGTTAATCAACACGGATTTTGGCCGGGAATCCTCCAAAGCATGACGAAATAATCTTCCAATAAAACTGTGTAAAACAGAGAAAATTGTATAAGCATTACCAAATAACAACAAACACAACGAATCAATTTGCCAACTTCCAAGACACACGAGAAGAAACATGAACACTACCTTGGGCTCGAGACTTTAGCAGCAAGCCCAGGGGGAGCACATCGCGTTATAGCACAAAGTGTTTCTGCTGCATTAGCATGCACTTCTGGACAATCCTTTAATTGTCACAACAAACAAAAAGTTACTTAAAATACATACAGAATCTGAACGCTATAATATATATTACACTTAAGTTTAAGGAAATAAACAAAATGAATAGCCAGCCATATACTATGCAGATCATGTTACTGAGAGGCTCTAGAGAAAATTATAAAACGAACTTGAGCTTGATGTATAAGACTAATTTCACAAGGGTCTTGTCCTACATTGGATTAGGGAAGAGGAGTCTTGGGCTTATAAGAGCTAGTAGGCAGCACCACTCAACAACTTAAACTTTTTTGTCGGATGGCAAGCATCCAGTCCATTATCCAGTGTCACACCAAACGCCCACACGGAGTTGTCCAGGTCCAGTCATTATTGGGTCCTCCCACCGTTAGGTCGACAGGTAGGCAAGGTGGTTCGACCGCAACAAGGGCATTGCGAGTTCAGGTGGGGAAGAATGTCACAGGATCTTGTCCCACATTGGATAGGGATTTGGAGACTTAGAGCGGCATCACCCAACTTAAGTTTTGGGTCGGATGGCAAGTGTCCAGTTCGTAAAATCAATCTAGTAGCATTTTTTCAGGCAGACACATTCTCTTTATGATTGTAACGGTCATTCATGGATAATAATTTAGATGGTTTGCACTTGGGCAACAAAGACACCAACTTTGATATGCAGATGGTGCGGAATGAAGATGTCTGATGCATGCGACTCATGTCTTGAGCTAATAATTGACCCGTATAAAAAACCTCAATTGAAACCCACGGAAAAATGAGTTGCAACCATCAGGATATCCCATATGGCTAAAGGAAAAATAAAGAATCCCTAATTTCTTCTAATCCACCAAAGGTGTTAGAGAGCCTCAGGTAATAAGTATCCCACGGAATAGGCAACCCCAATGTTCAAAAGATTCAAGATCATACAACATTGATGCAACATACCGACGAGCTAAATTTGTCAACAATCATCTCCAGCACATCCGTCTCTTCTAACCATTGCATTGAGTCCATGTAGTTGGTATAAAGATGTTCATCAGCACCAATCAAACGAATTAAAACCTGTTCAACAAGAAATATGTTAGCAAGAGATTCAAATCAGTGAGCAATACACACAAATGGCCAGCAATGAACCTCCATGATGGATGTAATTCCAATAAGGTCAACAAGCTTCCTGATGATTTCGCGATGAGCCTAGATGAGCAACATTTAAAGACATCAGCTAAAATACATAACATCAGAAAAGGAAGCACTAAATTGTAGTAGAAAAATTAAACATATTCCACCAATCTGACAAGTCAATAGATAAAAAAGAGATCTGAAACTCAACAAATATCATACATTTATGAGGTGAAATATCACAAGATAGCAGAGGCACAAACTATTAAAATCATGTAGTTTACTAAATAAATGAGAATGATCTCACATCACAAATATCAGCAGTACAAACTACTAGAAACATAATAAGGTATATTAAATTTTATGGGAGTGATCCAATTTTCTACAAACTGTATGGCTTCAACTTGAGCATTTTCATAATGCGTTGGCTGAAGATAACAGATTGACATGCCTAACATGATTACACAATAATCAATCAATATAGTCATAGTTACATCACATTTTCTTCAAGGTTACATCGAATATAACTCCCAAAGGCAATGTCCATGTCATCTTCTAACAAATAGGCTCTAGCAAGGTTGTAAAATCGAGATACTACATCGGAGCCATGGGGGTCCACAGGATCAGATAGCAGGATTGGCAAACAATATTTATGAATAAAAAAAAAAAGGTCATAAAAATAGATAAAGAACAAGCCTAAAACACAATAAAAAAATATAACATAAATGTTATTACAAACATACGGAACCCGTTTGTACGTAAAAGTTCAATCAAGTATATTTAAAGTAACATGAAAGGTAGAACCCACATACCTACATTGAAATTTACAAGTTGTAAGAGTGAGATCAAAGTTTGAATACTTCCACCCTCAGTTTTCGTTACAAAATTCTAAGGTTTGTAATACAAAAATACTTTTTAATGAAATAAACCAAGATAATTCTTAACACAACCTACCAAATGCCTATTACATATGATACAACTACCATCTTTCATAAAGTATGATAAGTACACTATACAAATAGTTCCAATCATCATGACCAAGAGAAAAAAAATGAATCATTGGCTCTTAAATACATAAATGATCTTATGACGATCCCATTATGATCATAATGATCTCACTATGATCCTATGATCCTGGAAAACCTCCTGGTGATCCCATTAATATCCCACCCCTTGGCAATTTCCTATGCGATACAGATCAATTGTAGGAGCATATTATCCTGATCGCAGTTTTGGTAACTATGCCCACTAGTATTTCAACAATAACAGAAAGGCAAGGGTGAAATAGAGAGAGCGATGTGTGCAGAGTTGAATAAATTACCAAATGGTAGTACATATGCAATTACATCCACATCATACTGGTTCATAATTTCAGGTAAAGGAGTTTGACACTGTAAGAAATGAAAAGCGGGAGTTGCTTGTGCCTGCTGTTACCTACCGCGGGGGGGGGGGGGGGGGGGTGGGGGGAAAAGT
>JAOTQH010000060.1:947659-957934 GCA_025631255.1 Cornus kousa | reverse complement strand
TAAAGGTTTGAGCTCTAGAATCCTTTTTGCCCGGCCTTTTAAATACTTTAAAAGACCGCTGCCACTGTTCTCTATCAATGGGTCTCTTCTTTTATATTTATGGCGTCACCACTCCCTAACAGCAATTGGTGTTTCGGTAGCAGATAGGTGAGTAACATATGATAATCTGCTCTTGCTTATCAAAATAATAATAATAACAATAATAACCTGCTCTTAGAAAGGGAACAACAGTTGAAAACAGCCGGCTAATTAACCGTAGACATAGGGCCAGAGGGGAAAAGGAAGAATCTGCTCAAGGAGGGGCTCGCTTTTAATTAGCTAGTTGGTGAAACAGTAGTTTACATATGCGATGATTAGTAGTTGGTCTGAGCCCCTATGGGAGGCAGCAGTGGGGAATATTCTGCAATGGATGAAAGCCTGGCGGAGCAATGCCACGTAAGGCCCATAAATGATTATGTGTGATTACAAAATAATATCTAAGGGTAGTGATCCCCAGCTTAAACATTTCGCAAAATACTAATCTGTGATTTTTTCCTACTAACTTGTGATAGTCTCCTTGTTGGGGATCTTAGAGATGGGATAACTAATTATGTTTTGCCAGTTGTAGCATACAGCATGTAATTAACCAAAACACAACCTTTTCTCCTGAATCCCATCTCCAATAGTGCAAAATCTATCATGAAACAGAGTTAAAAGACCATGCAGTAGTACCATACATAATAAAAGTACGAAAGAGAAAGAAGTCATACTGAAGTAACTGATAGATAAACTTTCTTGTAATATCCCGGAGGAATATTGTACCTGTGCTCTCCAGCATGCCCTCCACCGTCTCGGGATTGGCTGCAACCGTAGATCCATAACTCAGTTGACGGCCGTATATATAATAGGTTCCAAAGGTTGGCCTCTTGGGGTCTAACAAAGATATGCATACAGACAACGAGTTAACCAAAACAGATTTTGGCCGGGAATCCTCCAGAGCATGACGGAATAATCTTCCAATAAAGCTGTGAAAGCACATGTGGGGAAAAAAAAAAAAAAAATGGGCATTAACAAATAGTGATAATATATGATAAAATCAATTTGCAAGATTCTGACCAACATGAGAAGAAAAGAGGATGCTACCTTGGGCTGGAGATTTTAGCAGCAAGTCCTGGGGGAGCACATCGAGTTATAGCACAAAGTGTTTCTGCTGTATTAGCATGCACTTCTGGAGAATCCTGTAATAGTCATGTAAAATAGATATTTACAGAATCTAAAGACAATATAGATAAATATGTTTTACACAAGTTTGAGGGGAAAAAAAAGGGAAAATTTAAAAAATGATAACTTATGTTGGCTAGGTTACCAATATGACCGTTTCCAAATAGTATGTGAGTGAAAGACCTAATAAACAAAACTAATTACCAATACAGTAAATATACTATTTTGGTCCAAAATGCCCTCTTTATATGTCCATTCTCTCTATATCACCCACCACCACCCGCCACTCCAACCACCCACCACCATCGCCACCACCCACTACCCACCATCACCAAGCCAAACAACACCACTGTGCTTCACCATTGCCATCTCCACCACCATTCCCACCACACCCCTCATCTAAACCCAAACCCAATGCTCCACCATCACCACCACCCATAACCCACCCTCATGCAAGGCCAACAGCACCACCACCGCCATGGCCAACGACATGACATTTCGGCGATCCAACTTCATGAACCATAACCCAGATCGCCCCCTCCCAAATGCCACAATAACAATGAACAGAAACAGAATCCGTGAAATTACTCGAAATATTCTCCAAATAGGAAGCCTAATGACCAAAATAGCATTTGAATTCAAACCAATCTCCTTGAATTTCACTAAAAAAGACACTCCAATCACAGAAACACCACGACCCCAATCCTTGCCTTCATAAAATTTGAGGGTGATGGGTTTGTTTGTAGGGTTTGTTTGTAGGGATTGTTGTTGGTGGGTTTGTTGAGGAGGGTAATGGGCGTCTGAATCTGAGGTGAGATTGAAGTGGGTGGAAATGGGTTGGTTCTTTGGATCCGTAGATGGAGATTGATTTTTCCCAATTTCATCAACTGAGTCGAGTTTCCACAAGTCAACTCACTCACCACTCATGATCTCCTCTTTCCATGTCCGTCTCCTTCAAGAAAGAAGATCCCCACATAAAGGTGAACGGGAAAAGGCCGCTGAGTTCGAGTCCGGCCGTGTGCTCCGCCCAAATCTTCCAACTAACTCGCGAACTCGGCCACCGCATGGAGGGCGAAACCATGGACTGGCTCCTCCACTACGTTCCTCCTTCCTTCTTCCGCCGCCACCACTGTCAGGCTTCATGTCAACACCAACGCCAACAAAAGCACCATGGACGCCGACGATCACTGGTTTTCGGCACCACTCAGTTGTCGGTGAGTGGCGGTTGAGGTGTGGTGATGCGGCGGCAGCAGTGGTGGTGGGTGGTTAGAGTGGCCAAGGTGTGTAGTGGGGATTGGTTGGAGTGGCGGCAGCCGGTGGGTAGTGGGTGGTGGTGATGCTGGTGGGTGGTTAGAATGGCAGACAGGTGATGGTGGAGTGATTAGAGAGACAGTCCTCTAGGTGGTGGTGGGTTATGGGTGGTTGGAGTGGTGTGGTGGTTTGGGGGGGGAGGGTTTGTGGTTGGTGACGGTGGAGATTGTTCAAGAATGGTTTGAAAGTCAAATTGCATTATGTGAAGAGGTAATTTGGACTCAAATGTATAGGCATTTGACAAATACGAATTACTATTGTAAAGTTGTCATATTTGTAATACATTTTGTTAAAGTGGCACTTTTCATCCATTCTTTTTGGACATGGTCGTATTTGTAATGTATCCAAAATAAGTTGTCATTTATTAACTTTTCCCAAAAATAAAAGTGAAAAGCCAGATATGTACGCTGCTGAACAAGGTAGGAGAAGATGGCACAAGAGAAAATCTAAATATGTTACAACTTACTGATGAGCTGAATTTGTCCACAATCATCTCCAACGCATCTGTGTCCTCTAACCACTGCATTGAATCCGTGAAGTTGGAATACATATGTTCATCAGCACCAATCAAACGAATTAATACCTGTTCAAAAGAAATAGATTAGCAGGGGATAAATCCAGAAAGCAAAAAACACAGATGCCTATCTACAAACCTCCATAATGGACGTGATTCCAATAAGATCAACCAATTTCCTGATAATTTCCTGATGGGCCTAGTTGAGCAACAAATGGAGAAATCAGATTGAATACATTTAGATGTCAAAAAAGAACTAAAAGGTAGTACAAACACCAAATTTTCCACCATCTAATTATAAAATAGATAACAACGGCAATGTAAAAATATTCAAGTACCGTATATTTACAATGTCTTTTTCATCTTTTAACCAGTAAGCCACCAGAACGTCAAAAGCAACATGAGAGAGAAAGAGAGAGAGAGAGCGACAGATTGGGTGGGGTGCAAGATGTGTAATGAATTTTAAAAGTCAACTTGTACTACACCTGTCATTATTACACACAGTGAAAAGATTATTAAAAAAAAAGAAAAAGACAAAAAGGAGAGAGGGACCTGATCAAGTCTTAAAAAAATGAGATCTCGGGTTATGAAGTCAAAAAACTTGAAGTCATCTGAACGATGCTACTTAAGAATAAAAAAATAAAACAAAATTCAGATTTCTAAAATCAAGAAATTATACTTGCACGCATAAAAATGCTTTTATGTGTGCGCATGTGCACATAGAAGTACACCCAGATCTATAGCACCACAATCATCCAAACGGTCATAACATAAGCTGAAATTTTCATCTATTAATTAAAAACATCCTTGACTTACTTGAATATAATTCATAAAAGGAACTGTCTTCCGCAACAACAGGCATATGACAACCTAGCAAAAAGAAGTCAGAGCAACATTAATACCTTCACGAAACGAAACGAAAAGATATAGAAAGCCTGAAAAGTTTCTTCATTTCAGAAGGGACAAGAGAATGCCATTAGTGAAGCCAGACACAAACATTGAGAGCAAGAAAAAAGATACCTTGCTGAAGTAACCAGCCAGCATTGTGCTATGAGAGTGTTTGAGTTCCAAGAAGGAGAACAACAAGTTCATTAACTGTCAACCAGAAATGAACGACCAACTTACATAACCATATTGGTCAAATTAAGAAGCAAAATTTCTTCATTTCTTATACAGAAGAGAGATAGTATTGTGAAAGTCAAGAAAGAAATGAACTCTTATAACTTCTCACCTCCTCATCCTCTACTAATGCTTTAAGGATGATATCGACTTCACAAGTAAAAATTTCACAAGCAATAAAAGGAAACCTACAAGCACAATCAAATGGCAAAAAAGTCACTAGTGCATCCGGGTATACATGAGAACATCCATCACATAAAGAGTATCTGGAAACAACATTTACATGTTCATCCATAGACACCTACTTAAAAGTTCGCGTCTTTTCAGCATCCTCGGGAGCTGCTTCTACTATATATTGTAGAAGATGTTCAACCTGTGTTCTTTCTCGCAAGCTGCAATATTGACAATGCAAGGAAAGACAGAATTAGACTTCAAAATAATTTGTTGCTGAAGTATGCAATAACCAAAAACCTGTTTTAGGTCCACAAAATTCATTCAAAATATTATAATGATAATAATAATAATAATAAAACCTGCAAGAATAATCTATAAACCAAATTTAGTGCATGAAGATTAAAGGGTCAAAAGAAAAGGAAGGAAAAAGAGGAAAAATCAGCTCGGGTTTGATTTACAAATGAGGAGAGAAAGGAAAACAAAATGAGAGAAGAGGGTTTGTTAACCACTCAAAAAAAGTTATTATGCTATATTTCCAAAAGTGAGAGGATTTAAAAGCAAAGGAATATATTGTTTCAATTTTTTTTTCTATAATAAGTGAATTCCCCTTTTTACTAACATAATAAAACATTCCTTTATTTTCTGTGCACTAGCTTTTCTAAACACGATAAAGTTACCGCTGTTTCCTTTCTTAGAGGAGGGGTTACCACTATCCTTTCCTATCCATTATTTTCTTTCCTAAAAAATGCCATCATTTCCTTCCTTTTCCTCCTGATTATCTAAACGAATCAAATACCGAGTGAATGTTGCCAAGCAATATAAATATATGCATATATATCAAATTGCATTGCAGATCTTTCACATCACTATGCCAGTTCACATCAAAAACAATTAAGGCCCAAAGGGTATCAAATCAAAGCTATCAAGGTTTCAAGCCAACACGTTACAAGCATAAAAAGCTAATAATTAGTAATGCATTTAAGTAATTGAGGAGCACTTAAACAGCATGCCATACAGAAATCCATCAACTACAAATTTGTATTCTTGACTAAAAGCGACTTCTTAACAGGGCCCTAACCTAAGGTGGGCATAACTATATTTGAACCTGACATTTAGACACCCTGAGAATTTGTGGTAGCAACAAAAGTAATGGCAATACTTGATAGAAGGGTCATTACCCAATGTGATCCTCGTTAATCAATGGGTGCTATACAAAACTAATCTTTGGCATCATTAAAAAAAGTGACTGCTCTCAGGACTAAAAAACCCGCTTTCTAACACTCAACAGCCCAAGCATTTCTCCACTGCACCAGGCAACGGGCCCTGGCAATACTTCATAACAAGATAATATATATGACAAAAAAATCTCAACAACTTGTACTGTAATCAGCTTTTCAAAACTTGAAAAGCTTCACTTCCAAGCCACTTTCTAACACTCAACAGCCTAAGCATTGGCCCTGGCAATACTTCATAACAAGATAATATATATGACAAAGAAATCTCAAAACCTTGTACTGTGATCAGCTTTTCAAAACTTGTCAAGCTTCACTTCCAAGCCCCCTTTCCTAGGTAAGTCATAACTCTTTCCTCAATGGTCAGCGTCAGAGCAATTTCTCAAGTCCACAAAGAAATATATTCTGCAGGTAGCTCCACCAAGTTAACCATTTAAATTTGGCTTTGTTAATTGTCCTTTCCTTTTTAACTTAATTTTCACATAGTTTATAAGTTACTCTAGACCACATACTGCTTTATAGCTGACAATGAAAACACTATTTAAAGCGACCCAATTTCGATGCTAAAAACTTCTTCTAGGATTCATACGAAAATGACTGTATTCTCACTAATGAGGTGGTTAAAAAGATGTAGTTGATGGTCTGGAAATAATCTATTTTGTGAAAAAAATGGAATTAATTTAGTAAAACTCAATAAATCTAGTTTTCATACAGGAGCTAGCGCCCAAATCACACATGGTTTTTCAATAAATCAAATCTGGTTCTTCTTTTGAATGATAAAACAGTAACTTTTGCATGCCTGTAATTAATAATTACATCAAGTAACAAAAACAAACAGAAGGAATGAAGCATGCCGCCGATAGCTGCACATTCACAGTATCAATATGGAATGACATGAAAACAGTCTCAACTCTCAATTATGATTTCTGCATTCATTACGTTTCTTACTTAGAAAGTGAGACATGGACCTTCGTGAATTACAACAGATAACCCATTCCATAACCCTGATGGCAGCATGTATCAGAAAGATGATCACATAAGGAATTACATTATGTCTGGTGAATTAAAAATCAACAACACATTCTCATAAAATATCAATGACCCAGACAGAGGGTTTTCCTACTTTCCATTAATGATACAACAGTTTATTTCTACATATCTACACTACAAATATCGAATGAGGAAAAGATAAATAAATAAAACTCAAGTAGATTGTTGGGGGCGTAGGTTCATTGAGACTTGTTTACTGCTTAACAAGTTATAAATGTGACCGTAACAATTGTGCCACATGTCAACCCTTCCGACTCCTCGACGACGGCATTTGTCGTACACATGACCACATAAGAAATACATTGTGTCTTTAAAGTACATGTAACGGCCTTAGTATGAGACCCATACCACATCTCCAGTCATAATTCTGGCTAAAGCTAATCCCATTTATGACACTTAACTAATCCCATTTTTAACGCTTGACTGAGTCAAAAGAAGTACTCAAGGTCCTGCATAATCTTGGGTAAGATTACGGTGCGATTCTTGAAATTGTGGCAGTAATCCTCCAACTGCAGCGTACCCTTTTCTCCAATGCATTGTGATCCAAACAATTACAATGTGAGTTTTGGCATTGCATTGTTCTTTAAAATGCAATTTACCCCTTCAGTGGCTAGTTTAATTTTTTCACTTGGCCTTATAGTCCCGCAACTATGATGTACTCATTTCAGCTGTGCGTTGTAATCTCAACACTGTGATGTGGTTCTTGAAATTTTGATGTCGTCCCTGCAATTACAGCTTAAGCACACAACACACTATGACCCTAATGCTCACAGGACAGTCTAATGCTACATTGTGATCTCTGTGATTATGGTGTGGCCATTAGGTGTGACGTCATAATCCCATTTGGGATACAATGATTTTTTAGGCTTAGTGGCTTAACGCAAGTTGAGGCTTGATCCGAGTTGGTGGTGTTGTTTTCTTCAACATAAATAACAGGCAAGATACACACGCAACTAGTCTTGCGAAGTTCATCTTGTCCAAGTCAACAGGGGGATGGACTGTGATGCTTCGAATTCATTTGTCGAGTTAATCCTAACAGACGTGATAGAAAACCAATAATTCTTGTCATTCTTCAAGTACAACAACAAAGAGAGAACAAGTCAATTACAGCAAGTATTCTTCTCCTATTAATAGCCTCATCTCTAGTCTCTCTTCAACAACATGCCTCAACTTACTTATCAAAAAAAAAAAAACATGCCTTAACTTACTCACATCCAATACCTCCCAAATATCTATTTATCATATTGTGAGAGTTACTTCTAATTTTTCACAAACCACCTACAATATCAACAAATAAGCACCAACAAAGCAGTAGCTTATGTCATCAATCATCACATACAGTCTTGCTTATCACAAAGTCAAGCCATGGAACCATCCTTGAAGAGTGATGTGCAATCCCTAGAAACCATTCATTGTCTAAATCGAGAGAAAAACGAGCCAAATATATATATATATATATTAAAAAAAAAAATTAAAAAAAAAGGGAGGGGTTGGGGGGGAGAAAGTGGAAAGGGGGCTTTGTATTTTAACATTGCAATTTTTAGCATATAACTGAAATGGAGAATTACAAATTGATAAGGCGGCTATTAAGGCCTTTGCATTCTTGAATTATTTCATCCTCATCAAGAAGCTCCTCTAATGTAAAGTTTTCTTTATCCAGAATCGTCTCTACCTGAAATGAACACAAGCAAAAAATACATATATCATGGATGAATCTGACTCAAATTGTTAAGTTGTTCGTACTAAAATTAAATTTGAATTTAGCATAATTTAAAATGATAACAAAAAACAACAGTGATTCCTGGAAATGCATAGGTCTTGTAGATTTATAGTTTGATACTATAAATCTTGTGGATTTAGGTGAAAATGTCTTAGATATGCATATATAAATATAGACATGCATTTTCTTTTCTTTTTTAATTTCTCACAAGGAATGCAAACAAACTACTTCAAATGTCAATGAAATATCTATGGTATGTTTAACTAAAAAAATGACAATAATGACACTAAGAACAATGTTGGAGTTGATAACAAAAGCATTTTTTTATCAATTTAGCTTACTTTGCACCGTATATGTATTTTTCAATTGTAATGAAAATTATTACCAAACTACTATGTAATGTTAGAGACCAATTTGGCAGAATACTTATTGATCTTTTAGACAATTTCCTATGTTACAAGGTGCTCTTCTTTTGATCCATTTTGTCATTTATTTTTCCTTTCTATAGTTGTTGTGCTTTAAAACGAAACAATCTCATGGCATTCTTTCCAGGTATCGATCCAATACATAGCAACTGAGTCATCTCAATACCCTCCACATTAGTGATTAGTGACCGATGGGAGACTTTGAAACTTGTCCAGAGTAAAAGCCTCCGTACTTCTGTATATGCACCTTTCAGCTAAAGTACTACCCTCCTCACAATCAATTCATTGTTACTAACTTGCCAAAACCCAAAACCATATATACACCCTACTCAATCAGCTCTTGCCTTTCATTTCAGTACAATCCCTGCTTAAAACAGATGCAGAGAGAAAAACAATTTTCCAGTAATAATGTTGCAAGTCGGAGCTCTTTGGGTACACTTTGTACACCTATTACCAAAGCAATTGCATAGCAAGCTACAAACAAAATCCTATTAGTTTCTTTTCATTCCATCCATTTTTCTCAGCAGCCAAGCATATGATATAAAGAAAATTCAAGCACTTCACGTTCTTTTCAATATTCACAAAACAAATAGATCTAAAAAGAGACTCAGGGTCAGTTCAAGAAAAGCGAGAACTTACAGGAGACACAGTGGACAAACCAGTCATATGCCAGAACATCTTGAGTTGAGAAACGAAATCGCCTGGAGCGAATCGTGAAGCCTCAGCAACAGCCCTCTGTTAGTCCGCGGAAAGACTCCGAAGATCTGCTATACCAAACCCTAGAATTCCATACGCGGATTGAAATAATAAGAATAATTTGTTGTCGTTGAATTTGATGAAGAAATGGGGAGGAATCGGCGTAACGAACAAACCTGTATTTGATGGATCCGATTTGAAATCGATCGATTCGAGGGTTATAGAAAATAACGAAACCAAAATGCCCCCACTCGTGGGTTGGTGGGGGTGTTTAGGGTTAAAATAATGCCATCTTACGACATAAATTTGTAAAGCATAGCAAAATATTTGGTTTGCATCGGAGTAATATGTTAATGTAAGTGATTAGTAAACAAATATTTGCTTTCGGTAAAAAAAATGAGTATGGGAGTGTTTGGAATGACTTGGCAGCTGACAACCCATGTAATTTCAAAAGTTATATGGTACAGTACATTCATACTCCTGAAGTTTGTCAAAGGATACTGAGAGAAAAATTTGTCTATTTTGGATAGGGATGTAACTTAGGTTGGGTAACTCGAACCCAACCTGAGCTCAGCCCGATTTTTTATTGACTTAGACAATCATTTTTACAATTAGAGCTAGACTTGGGTTGAAAAATCTCAACTCGAATTTAATTAGGGTTAGGCTTGGGTTAAAGTGCTAGCAACCCGAGTCAACCCGAATCTGGATTCTAATATTATTTTCATATATAATTTTACTTTTAAATACATTATATATAATATTTTAACTATGATTATTTTTTTTCTTTTCAACTTCTTTTGTTAAATCTTAACTTATTAGAAGTTAATATTTATG
>JAOTQH010000060.1:932951-947559 GCA_025631255.1 Cornus kousa | reverse complement strand
TTTTTAAACATCCAATATCGTTACATGTCTTCATAAATCAATTATCGCAAACTGGACGGAACAAACTATTTGAAATTTTCTTCCCATGAAACGGTAGTATCCAATTAATTTTATGTATTTTTTTTTCCTTATATATAATGATCTTTTATCTCTACACAAGTTATGAACCCTAAAATTTGTTCTACATAAATTCCATTAATTCAAATAAAGATGCAACTCCATAATATTTCTTTATTAAAATTATAAAATATTTATAATTTTAGATATTTTAGCATGTATTTGATTTGCATAAATTTTTTTTTAAAAAAGTTATTATTATTTTTAACAACCTTGGCTATAATGCCTCGCGTCCCACACTCACACCATGTATTGTCATTGTTTCCACAAAATAGCACTAGAAGTTTATATGATTAGACCAAAAGGTTTCATTAAATTATGATTCCCAACATAGAAGCAGATTGAAGCAAGCAAGTAACGACGTCGTCAGGGGTGTGACATCACCCATGTGCCAAGAGGACCGAAACACAGCCGTTTGTCCCGGATGTGACGTCGCTGATTTAGACCCACCCACCGGGTCTCACAGTCACACCGATCACTTCACCGTGGACTCCGAATGTCAGGTCTCTGGTCCCACCTATGTTGACTTTTGCTCTAAACAATATACACAAAATATATAGAAGATTTGGATGGATAGTAGTGAGATAAAAAGAAAAGACAGGATAGGGGAGATTGTGTTTGAATGGTTTAAAACGAGAGAAAGAAAAGAAATCAGAGGGAAAAAATAGTGGGTTAAGTAATGTTACCTCGTTTTAAATTCGATATTGTGTTTGGAGAATTATGATATTTTTTCGAGTAAGGATATACATATTTTTTAAGCAGAGAGAATATTTTATAATTGGTAAGTATCTAAAACACTTTTTGAGGTTTATATTTTGACTAAATAATATTTCTTTATTTTATTTTGGATATATATCTCCATCAAAAATTTAAAAACATTGTAAATAAGCACTTTTAGATTGTTTTCGTTGAAAAAACATGTATTTTAAAAAAAACATGTACCTGACAAATGATTGATTAAATTTAATAAATACTGAAATTTTTCTTTATTGATTCTCAAATATAATAGTAATTTTACATTAACTGAATTTTTAGTATTAATAATTTTTAATTATAGGAAGGGTATTTTAGTATTTTATTACTCTTTAAAGGCCAATTGACAGGAGGTTCTTATGGAGTTTTCAAAACTTATAGGAGTTATATAAATTATACGCATACTACGTGGGTGTTAAATGCTAATGAGCCTTTATAACTTTAAAAGTATTTCATTTGGTTATTTTTCTTTCATTCCACTATCTGAACCAAACAATAATCCTATCATGTCTTTTCTTTTCTTTATTCAAACATGAATATATATTATTCTCTCACCAAACTATTGATATTCTTTCCTTTCTTTTATCTATCTAAACCGAGCCTTAAGATATTTATCTGCAATACACATTTTCCTCTTTTTTTTTTTCTTTATAATTTTTTAAATGGACTTTTGAATTTACAGCTCGCCTCTTGAATCCCTTAAAATATTTTAACCATTGGGTCACTTGAGTATCCAAATTTATGATTTCGTCTCTTGAGAAATTTTAATCACTGTATCACCCGTGCGTTAATTTTCTTTTGATTTAAGTCTTCAATAATACACTAAAAACTTGGACATCTTCATGCACTTGGTAACAGATTGCCTTCAACCTTTTGGTTTAATGTTCAGTTAGAAATTTAATTGGCAAATATGTCCAAATTTTCTACCCCTTTATTAATTGTAACATTAGAAGGATGAGAAAAGTAGATGATGAATTATTTCACCATAAAATGCAGTTTTGACCACAAACATCCACCAATTAATAGGACCAAAAGCACATTAATCATTTGCCTTTTTTTCCTTCTAGAAAAGTAAGAAAGCTGAAGCATTATGGAGCAACTTGTTGCAACTTTCTAATAAGGCAATAGCTAACACAAATCATTTTGCCTACCTCCAGTCGTAGTCCCTAGAATAAGAACACTTCTTTTTCCCACCCCACACTCATATTGGCAGTAAAACAAAAAATTAAAACCCTGTTTGGCAAGTGTTTTTATTCCGTGTTTAAAACACCACTCAATACAGTTGATAATCAGACGGAAACGCAAAACCGCAATGGTTGCCAAACGAGCCCTAAGGTGAAAACAGGTTTGAAACATTCTAGATCCAAAGTCATTGCATATGGTCTTAAGGACTTTCTCTAAGTAGAAAAACAATAGAGTATGATTGCTTGTGTCAATCACTAATACTGTTCAGTGATGTAAACAAACAGAAAAAATGGTTATAAGAAGTGCCAAGTAACCAAACCAGCCCAACAAACACACCAGTAGGTAGACCTTGCTCATGCCACCATACAGTCCAAACACATCCCACTTTCTTTGAAATTTCACCCAACATGCTAAGATATTCCAAATCATTGAAACAGACAGAACAACCATGGCCATTGAGCAAAAACAAAATAATACAACCCATACAATCATATATAAATAGATAGATAAGTGCCATAAGATACTGCCAATGTATCATTCATATGTCACATGCAAGTTTCTAACAAAACAGACACTATTATAACTTAAGAGAACTAAAATACCAAGTTTTGGGGGTATCTGTTACCCTTTTACACAAAAGACCAGCTCATGAACATGAGAGCTAGGCAGTGACTAGAATCGTCGTCGTTGAGGACTTTCCATGCGATGGCTTGCTCGTAAGACACTGGCCTGCCCATGCTAGATACACAAATCCCCGCTGGTAGATAGGCAAATCCCTGCAGTAAGAATCCAGCAAGGAGATGTTCAGAATCATTTATTATGACAATTCCTGTCATGGCATTATTCAAATGCAATACAAGTTTCTACCAAAATACACATACTCATAACATAAGAGCTGAGTTTTTGCCCCATCTAACAAAAGAAAAAAGAGGGGGTTTTTGCTCATGTCGAAACACCTTTACCCATGTTTTTTCTGTGACTTTAAGATACAATATTTGATATGTAATACAATAGTTTATGCACTGTGAGAAGCTTGGGCAATAGTTAGTTTTCAACTTGAACAAGCAGCAAAAATCCAATGCCAACCATTGACAATTAATCTCACCTGTTGCATGATCTTAGAGAACTCTGAGAGTAGAATCTTCCGACCAGCTTCATCAAGAATCTTATCCAGCATTATATCTTGAAGGGCCACAAGAGTAGTTTCAAGCATGTCAAGCCCTGCCTGGTTTGCAAAGGTGAAAACTGGAGATGCCTGCAATTATAATTTTACCAATCAAATTAACTTCCTCCTTTATAAAATAATCTACAAAAAACCTGAAACCTACCCCGAAAAAGTAGAAAATGGTTGAAAGGGACAGCAAGTGGATGAAATTTAAAAACTAGATTGCTCAACGAAGAGGTGACACAGAAATTACATTTGTCTTCACAGAGCAGCACATTATTGCATCTGTATGGTGCCATAGTTGTTTCAAGACAGCATCACCTGCTTGGAGGTCGACCGGGAGGAGCTCTCCTCCAGTATGGATCCTGAGACACAACAGTAAAGAACATATACGATTTTATTTCAAATACCATAGTAAAAAACTATATTAACACATTTCATCCACCAAAATTTTAACAGCAATAACTAAAGATACACACATTGACACAGACATATTACATTATGAGTGATTTTGGTGTCGGCGACTGACAGTTAACAAATTATTATTGATTTATTTTGCTTAATTAGGTTTTAACGGTGGTCACTGAACAAAATAATTCTAGTTTTAATAGATCATTTTAATCATACCCGTAGCTCCTGCAAATCCATCGTGCCAAAGTAAGAGCCTCAGGTGAACCAGGCAGTGGTTTTGGCCCCATAAAGGTACTGAGTCGGGAGGGGGCAATAGCCATGGCAACCCTCTGAACAGAGCTAACAACACTACGCACATACTGGCGTGCCATAGCAGCAACATCATCTTGCAAGTGGTTTTCAAAAGTGAATTGGAATGCAATAGTCAGAACTGATCTAAGATTATAGCTGTTCATATCAGCTTCCCCAGTCGGACGCGCACCTCCAGGACCCACTTCAAGCGTGGAAGCCAAATCCAATGTTCGGGTCGCAGTAGGAGCATCCTACAATGTAAAAAAAATGACAAGTGTAACGCAAATATAACCAAAAAAAAAAATCCTGCTCAGCTGGTCACACCTTTGCTAGGTCTTTTGAGGAACTTAAAAATAACATCAGTTTATATGACATTTTGTAGGTTCTCCTCGCTGGCCAAATTTTTCATTACCATAATTAAGGCATATATTTTCAAAAACAATTTCAATTAAACAAAATTATTTTTAGCAATAAATAAAAAGAAGTCACTGAACTGATTTAGGATCCAATGGTATAACTCGGAAACCAGATGGCAGCAATGGAGCATCATCAGCAAACGATTCATCAATAGGTGCAAAGACAAGCTGAGCACAGGCACCAGCTGCATTCTCATCAACCCCACTGCATAACTGCCATGGCAGATTTGAGAAAAATTAGTACAAGGAAATCTGAATCAAACAAAAATTCCTATACCTGAAAGCAGTTAAAGAAACTATTTTCACACATGAATAGAATAAATAGCTCTACCTGTAATAAGTACATATCTCGTGACAAAGCTACATCCTCTGGGGAAAATGCATGACCCTCTAGGCGGACCACCTCCAAGAACTATTTCGGGAGGAAAAGAATGATCAATATATTTGGTCGGATATTAATGAGTAAGAAATAAATAAATAAATAAAATAGAAGAACGAGTGTTAGGGCTGGTTACCTCCTCGTGCTCCACAGTATGCGCAAGAGGTAAAATGACCTGGCTACTAGGGAAGCCACCGGGTCTGGCACAAGGAACTGCATAAGGACTAGCTTTAAGAGATGCAGCACAGTAAGCATCAACTCCGTAGTCAGCCCATTCGGAACGGTGTTCCCTCAGAAAACGAACAAGCAAAGCAGGGGGAACATTCTGCATAGCAACATCAGCAGTTAGTAAATAATACATCTATAAAAAAAAATAAAAAAAAACACTGGCAAAGAATTTTCAACCATTATGGAAAGGAGGCTGTGTGTGAAGAGAGGATTGTAAAATTAAACTAGAGGGGGCCAGCCAAAGATTATCATAACCACTATTAAGTCTTTTTTTTTTTGCATCTTTCATCCTAAGTGGGTCCCACACGACCAATTCAGTTTTCTTGAAGTACCTGAAGAAGCATTGATGCCTTTGCGCACAGCACTCCTCCAAAAGTTGGAAGCATTGACAATGTGTTATACTGCGACCCAAGAAATTTGCTTGGAGATGAGTTTATGGCAATGGTCACATCCTCCACACCATCACTACCCATAATCGACCAACCATCATCCACAAATCCATTAATAGCATCATTGAAACCCCTGAGGACGAATTTAAAAAATATTCAGTTAAAGGTTAAGCGCATCAAATCAAAACAAACAGACGCAGAACATTCCAGGTTTCACTGTCTTGGAAACCTAGTCAAATATGCACCCAGCCAGTGGGTGGATCAGTTATCTGCAATTCAATTTGTGGGTCAGTCCACATTAACTCAATCATCAATAAGATGATAAATCCTGTTGACACATGTTCAACAGAAACACTATGCCTAGGTTTCACAAAACTGAGTGATTGATTGCCCCTCACCTGCACAATCTCTGACCAAATGTCCTTAACACAGCAGGTTGACGGCCCCCGCTATACTGAATTTCTCCACTAGTTTCCTGTGCAATTTGCCGAATGTGTCGCAAGGCCTGCATATAATATTTAAGATGATAAAAATGGGAAGGCAAAAGTTGACCAAATTATATATAAAGCAACCCCATGCATGAAGTACTTACAGCCATAGTCATTTTCTGAGCTAAAATCTTGGATGATTCATAGAGCGGCCTCAGAACTTCAGGAACGCTCCAAGCCTAAGTTACACAATAGGTAAATTAAGAACAAACAGGCCAAATAAAGAAATCAAAATTCAAGAATAATACTAGGAAGAACTGGTTGGGAATTTAATCCTTACATCTAGGTTGATGTGATCAACGATGTGAACAATGGAGCCACCACCCTCACAAGGTCGTATAAGAAAACCACTAGGTAGCATTTCGGCTCTTACAAAACATGACAGAGGCGGGCCTGCTGGGCCACCAGTGGAAGAAGTCAAAGACCTCTCGCATATCTGCAGGTTTAATATCAAAATCAAACACAACTATCACATCAATGCAACTTCTTAAACTTTGCTCATTTGCTACTGTCACAAGTCCATTCAATGAGGAAAATATCACCTGGTTTTAGAATCATTTACATGGCAACAAAAGGAATACTCACAAACTTCCGAATTTCTTCCAAAATAACAAAAAAGAAAAAGATTCAAAGAAATATTTGTAATCATGCTTAAAGGTTTACCACAAGACTTCCATCTTCTAAACTTGTAGTATATCTTAGTGTCCAAAAATCACGTGCCGACGCCAATGTTGTTGGTGCATAAGTCTGAGGGGAGAAGAGTAAAAAATTCAAAAATTTTGCATGCCTGAGTCAATTAAAAAAAGAAAAAAGAAAAAATCAAAGCTCTGAAACAACTTTTGGTTTACAAGGATACAAACCTGCATGTATATGAGTTCTATTGACCCTCCATTTCCTGTAGGGATTACACTAAATAATTCAACGCAACGGCAGTCGCGAAACCAAGATGGACGATCTTTGAGGATTTCAGCGATCTGAAACAAAATTCATCATATACTTTGAACTAAGACAATACAAGAATGCAAAACCATGACATTTTTGCTATGCCAGTTCTTCCATCCAAATGATGATAAATGAAAAACGATATCACTAAATATATAATGTTCACGAGAACTACCTTCATGGGTTCTAGACTCACAAGACCACAGGCTCGCGCTGCTACCCCATTACAATTGCGGGAAACAGCAACGATTCCAATAGAATCCGGACCAGGCTGCCCACATAAAAAATAAGAATTTTACATTTCATATTAAAGATGGAATTGAAGTTGTAAGGGAGGGTGGGGAAGAAAAGGAAAAAAGGAGTGAACAAATGAATAGAGGGAAGGTCTAAATTGTCATACCTTCATCCCAATCATCTGGACCCAGTCGACAGCAGTTCCAGTAGCCTTGGAAAGGAACTCTGCCAGGGTCTCCTCAGCAATTGCAAGAAGACTGAGACAGAAAATAACAAAACCAGTGAGTATTGACAACAACCTGAACCTAATATAAATTGTCTAAATAGGTTAGAGAGATGGTATTTAATTACCCAGCTGGGTTGTTAGCATCCCTCTGAGGACGCTGAGGTGTTGGGTTTGGTTGTTGATGCTGACCACTCATGACCGCAGACTCGCAGCTAGTGTCTGTGGCTGTTGTGGATACCTGTTACAATCCACCAAATGAGATTAATTCTTCAAAAATATAATCACACAAAACAAAATCTTGCAGAATTATATAAAATTCACAAACCATCACCCTAAAGAATTCAAATTTTGGAAATATATGTGCCAAAGCGCTATGCCGTGGTGTCCGAATTGAGGACTAGTAAATGTTTACTTTTTACATTTTCAACAAATAACCAAAAAGGGAAAAGATGAAGGATCCAGAATCCAACAAACAGATATAAGAGAGAATTTTATTCTTGATGGACAATCATAATTTTAAATGACATTGTCAAGGTAAAAACATTATATTCCCCTTTATGGTAGCAAGAAAACAAACCAGATGTGACACTTGCTTAAAGATGAGCCAAATGCTGAAAGGAGAGAGCTTACAGTGTGCAGTTGTTGGCGCATGTATCCATTCTCATAAACCAGGTGTGACACTTGCTTCTGTAAACGGTCATTCTCTTCCATCAACAGCTTGTTCATGGCATTGAGCTTCCTGTTTACAGTCTGGAGACGAGATGCTTCCTTCCTCTGCTTTTCACGGCATCTACCAAAGATAGAAGTGAAATGTTAATTTGAGAACAAACTCCTCCACCTACGTATATCTTTCAAGCAAAAAGATATATCGCGTTCTACAACTAGTAAAGTAGAAAGGGCACTCAAAAGAAAAAATTGGCAGAGTCAAGTGAATGACTTATAGAAAGTGGCATAAATGAGTTGAACTGATGGACGTAACATCAATATACCATTTCAACATCAAAGATATGACGCACACACCACTAATATGAAATTCAAATTTGTAGCCATTGGCATGGAGGTGATGCACATTAGACCAGAAGCAAATTTTCAACATAAAATTTGTAAATTGTCAATATGCAAAGGGGCATTACCTAGAATATGGAATTATTCCAATTGATTTCCCATTGTAGGTTCATTCATAATTATTTAATGGAGCTTAATTCATTTAAGAAAATAGAATCCTCACCAAAATAATGTAAAAAAAAAAAAAAAAAACCCTTTTGTCATCAATTAATCACATGAATGTTGTACACCAGTGAATAGTAATTAGTTTCAAGTTTTAATAATAATAATAATAGGATGGACTAGTTCCAAATGCTATGAGAACATAAACATCTGAGTAATATTTTAGCAAAATACCCAATAAACACATAAATAACATCACATCAAAATTAATATCATGTTATCAAACCCTAAATCATACTTTCTTTCTCATTTGTTGATAAAACAATCTACAAAACATGTAAAAGATGAAATGAGAGCTTGTCATTTATTTTGCAGCCAAAGAAAAATGGCCATACTACTAAAGCCAAATAAAGTTGAAAAATATAAAGATCTAATTTTATTTTTTTTTTCCTTTCTTTTTTCTGGGTAAATTAATGTAAGCCTTATCATCAAAGTTTAATTTTTAGCATCACCTGCAGAAAATAAAAATAAAAATGAAATTTTACCCCAAAATATGATGAAACACGTAAAATACCAGTGTAATCACATGACAAGGATACTCACCAAAAACAACAAGTCAGCTGTCAATATCTCACATTTAATATCAGATCTACCCAAATTATAGATATAAGCCAACTGAAACCCATTTCAAGGCAGTAGCATATTTCATTCAAAAAATAAATAACGAAGCCCAAATGATGAAACGTAGAGAAATTCAGTACAGTAACACAATGATGTTCATCAAAAGTAAACTGATTTGCTGTCATTTTCTTTCTTTTAATGTTAACACTGTCCAGAAACTGAGTAAGACAATAAACACTGTTTTCAAAAGTGCATCATTGATTTAATGAAGAACTCGGAATAAGGGCCTTTTTATTTAAATTTAAAAAAAAAAAAAAACCAATTTTGTTGGCCAGAATTTCAGTCTATCCAAAATAAGGACAAGGAAAAAAGAAAAAAGAAAAAAATAAAAATAAAACACAATAACACGAGAATAATTAAAACTATATGATAATAGAGAAAGAAGAAAGGGAAAGATCTGAATTAATCAGACATGCAGGGGGATTTCATCCTAATCACAAAATAATAACACAAACATGACAAATGAAACCAAGACAAACCACTGTCACTGATTCACTACTCCCAAATCCTTCATTAATTCTTATTATTTAGAAAAGAAATATTTCAGACAAGTAAAAATAGTAAATTAAAACAGAACAGAACAGAACAGAAGCAAACACCAATAAGACTCAAGCTTTTGCATATAAACAACCAGAACAATTTTGGGAAAAGATGATCCAAATAAATTTTGGACAACAAATTCAAACACACCCACATTTCCGCTCTTTCAGTGATTCAACATTAATAAACAATAAACAGGAGACATAGATTGCCCATGAAACAAGAAATACAGTAAATTTAGACCGGAACAAGAGTAACTCAACCACACCATCTCCCAAGTCTCATTTTCTTCCAACCCAACTCGAAACTATAAAAGAAAGAATGAAGCACAAGAAGAAAAAAAAAATTAAAAGAAAACAAAAACAAGAAACAGCAAAACTGTAAGTACTCATTTTACAAATCTTCACATTCCAAATTCCAAAAACAAAAGGCAAGAACAAATGGATCACACCCATTTCTCATTTCTTCAAAATATCCAAAAATTAAAACCGAAAAATAAAAAACAAAACTGGTTGAGACCCAGATAAGAAAAAGACACCAAAGAAATCAGTTTTTTTTTTTGGCTGGAAATCAAAAACAAAACACAAACCCCACTTCTCAAATTTACAGCCAGAATTTCAAAATATTTGAATTTTTGGTGATACCTGCGATTCTGAAACCAGACTTTGATCTGTTTAGGCTCAATGTTAGAGAGAATAGGACATTCCCTGATAAGTTGTTGTCTTCTCATAGAACTAGGCTTTGGACACTCTGAATAGACCCTCTCTAAGGCCTCCACTTGCTCAGGTGTATACCTCACGTACTTGCTCGTGTCCATCTGCTTGTTCGAGAGATCTCTGTGCATCGAAAGCGCCATTGACAACAAACTCAGAGAACACAAAAACAACAAATACTCACAAAGTTGAAAAACAGAGAAAAACCCAGAGAGTGTACGAGTGTTTTAGAGCTCTTGGTTCACAGTATCGACACTGAATTGTTGGTGATTAATTTGCATGAACAGGCAGGCTCTCTCGTCCAAGAGAGCCTCCTCTCTCACTCATCAGACTCTCTCTCTTGCACGGGGGATGAGTTTGTGTAAAAACCCAGTTGGAGAAGAGCTTGAACAGGGTCCCCTGATCTTTATCTCAGACGCCAATCTCGAGAATTTTAGCGAAAGTGAAGGGTAGAGAGAGGAAGTTTGAGAGAGAAACAAACCAACCCACAGAAATACAAAGAGGGAGTAAGAGAGAGAAAAAGCAAAACGGACAAAAACAAACACCAAATAGACAAATGAAGCCAGGTCTGTTACAATTTTTATTTTTATTTTTTCTTCTGAAAATTATTATTTAAAAAAGTTATAGTGAACGAATTTTAATTCAATTCAAATTGTAATGCGACCTAATTTTGACCCTGGTAATGGATATATATATATATATATAAAATAAAAATTATGACTTGAATTTTGCTTTGGCCTGAATCATCGACTTAATTTTTACCTTTTTTTTTTGTCTGATAGGTTATGAATGAACTCGCTTGTAGCATCTTTATAGGACCATTTAGAAAGAATTTGTGATTTTTGTAGTGTATTCATTGTTACATATATATATATATATATATTTGTGGTATGGTGTGTGTTTACTCTTTTTTTGTCCCATTTTTTATTTATTCCATTGTGTAAATATTTGTATTTTTTTTGTCTAATGTGTTTATTTTTCTGTCACTCTTGTTTGTTGCAAGTAGTAATTATTTCTAGGTATATTATGTAATTATACATATTTTTTTGTATATTTTTTCTATTATTTTCTCTATCTGTAAATAAAAAAGAAAAAAGAAAAAAGAAAAATTGAAAGATTATCTGTATATTTTGTGACGTATTGGAGTAAATTTGAAAAGATAATAAATGGAATGCAGAGATTTGTTTTTATTGAAGCAGACTGTGGGAAACGTTTTTAAGCAACGTAAGGGTTAGCTGTTGGCTGTAGCTTTTGCTCTCTTTCTGTCTCTATGAAAAAGAAAACTACTCAGAATCACTTTCTCTCTCCTCTCTCTTCCCCCTCATATGATATGATGATGATGCATATAACATGGATGTGGTGTATGGATATATGTATGGAGTGAGGGCATGCAAGGGAGGCGTGAGGAGAGAGAAAATGACAAATCCTTGCTTTGCTGGATCTGATATGGGTAGATACAAATGTGTTGTATATTTGTCTGTGTGTGTGAGGGGGGCTATATATGTAATATAGGTAAGTTTAGTTATTTTATTTTATTTTAACAGAAGTTTAGTTATAAACTGTGCTTTATTTTTGTGATGGTGTTCGCGGGGTTATATCTGTAATATTTTTGTGATGGTAAGTATAATAATATCTAGATTGTGTGAGTTTGAGTCCTTAAATGGATGGAGTGAGTCTGTGAATGGGTATGTGTTTTTTTGTCAATGAAATATATATATAATATAAGTTAAGGGTATGTGGGCGGGTTGACCCAAAACCGAATTGTACGTTTGTATGGGCCTCTAGCCAATTAAGGAGTTGGTGTTGCTGGGCTTGGTTTGGGTGCAGTGGATATGGACCATATGGTCATCAAGGAAACATGGACCCACAAAGCCCGATCAAGAAGATTGGCCCACATTTAAAATTTGAACAAGAATTTGAGCCTTTCTTTTTTTTCTTAAAGGGCAAAAAATCTTTTTTTTCTGAAAGGGCAAAAAAAAAAGAAAAAAGAAAGAAAAAAGAAGGGAACTTTAATAGTAATTAATTGGGTGGTTGCAAAAAACTAAGCTTCCGTTTTTTAGCATGTAAAATATTTTTAAAAAAATATTTTTATTTTTTATTTTTTGATTTTTGGTTGTCCTAAAATAT
The DNA here is from genome assembly GCA_025631255.1 of Cornus kousa. Classification (NCBI taxonomy): domain Eukaryota; kingdom Viridiplantae; phylum Streptophyta; class Magnoliopsida; order Cornales; family Cornaceae; genus Cornus; species Cornus kousa. Next base: position 935,107 of record JAOTQH010000060.1, on the reverse strand, counting down.
TTAGGATGAAAAAAATATTTAAACGTAATAAAAATATTGGCAAGTTATTTTGCACGCCTACCCCGATAGACTCGACCTCAACCTCAATCTCTTTGCCAAATATCAAAAACAAAAATAATATGTATATATATATATATATATATATTACATGAAAAAGAAGAATATTTAAAAAAAAAAAAAAATTATTTTATGTCGAAGCAAACGAACCTAAAATAAAATTTAAAAGATTAATGTTACTTAAGTTGAAGTGTTGAAAAGAATTGTTTCACCGAACAATATTGATTGGACCACATTTTTATATTATTGCAAACATAATCAAAAGTGTTTAGTTAACTAATTTACTTCAACAAGAAAGTATTGAATACCTCGTGGTATGACACCCGAAATCATTCTAGCTCTTGAATATAGTGGAACTCACCACCGCATCCATGAAGGATTGTCACTATCCCGAGATACCATACCTTGAAGTATTCAATACTTTTTCCACTTCAACTCATTGAACTTCCCTAAGTAATTAGCCCTAAATTATTTGTGATTTTATCTAGAAAAATCGATATAGCTTCATTTTATTATTATTATTTTTTTAAATGATGAATTTGATGTATGAAGTAGCTAAGTCGAAACATCGCATGCCTATGGATCTTTATGGATCTCTAGCTATAATCATGAAACGGGGATAAGTGCAGAAAATAGTCCTAAAATATATTCTCCATGGTATTTTTATCCCTATTGAAAAAAGTGTGCAAAAAATATTTATAATCTTTTCACATTGTGCAAAAATATCCCTCCTCAAATAAATTAGTGATGTAATATCCGTTTTGTCCTTTTACTCTTTCGAAAATGCCCAAGGGATATATATACTACTAATTTCATAGTATAGGAGTTAAGGATGGCAACGGGGCGGAGTTGGGGTGGAGTTGGCTAAACCCTACTCTGCCCCATTAAAAAATCTGTCATACTAACTCCGCTCTAACTCCAGAACGGGTTTGTAATTGACATACCATCTCCGCCCCTACTCTGATAGACAAAATACCGACTCCGCACTGCATTCTCTGTTTAATTGCATAAGGACACATTTTGATTTTTGTATTGGCTTATAATTTTTATTTGTGAACTAAAAGGGTAGAGTTGGAGACTTGGAGAGAAGTCAGAGACTCAAAAAGGTAAAGTTGAATTGATTACTAGACTTGGGATAGAAATCCTTGATTGATTCTTAAAATTTAATTACATGAACAATTTTAGAATTTTAGTAAGGAGTGATTGTAGTAAATATTTAGTCATTAATATTTAACTTATATATATACTATATATATTTATATAATCGGGGCCGGGGCGGGGGCATCGCTAAATCTGCCCCCACCCCAAACCTGTTTAGGGTTTTCAATTTTTTTACCATATCCTTCCCAAACCCATTTATGGAGCTACCAAATTAGCCCCATTAGGAGTGGAGCGGGGCGGAAACCCGGCGGGTTGGAGGAAATTGCCATCCCTAATTAGGATTAGGGTTGGTTGTGTACGCCTATATATATAACGTAACATGTCTGCCAAGGGTTTTAGAACCCTATTCACGTAACAGTGGAGGCAGAGAGAAAGAACAGAAAGTTATAAGAGAACGGCGAGAGAACTAAGGCTGAGCCAAGGAGAGGATGAAGGGGTGGTGTTTGACGGAAGCCACTTGTATACGCCAAAAGAATGTAGTGAATGTGCAGTTTAAGTAAGCCTTTTGGGTCAAGTTTAAATTTATAAAAACCACTACCAACACTACTACTAACGTAGTAAGGGCAAGTAGGGATTGTCTCAAGGGATTGGTGGGTCGTATTAGTTGTGGAAACAAGATTAGGGCTAGTAGGTCAAATGATCAAAATGTTATTCGTTGATTGAATTAAGCTACAAGTAAATCTAAACAATGCTCAATGTAGAACAAATAATTAAAGGATAGAAAAAACAATAGAGAGAAATCTTGGGGTTTAAAGATCACCACTAAGCATTATATTTCTACACACATAATGACCAATTAATGAGGGGAAAACATGTACTGCAATAATAGTGAGTGTGTGTAGTTGTTTCAACAAGCATGGATGACCAATTAAGTATGTATTGTCTAAGCAACATAGTGAAAAGCACAATATATCAAACTAAGCCATTAATCCTTCCTT
>JAOTQH010000060.1:906279-932851 GCA_025631255.1 Cornus kousa | reverse complement strand
ACAGAAGACATCAGGTTTAAGTGTGGTTATCAAATCCTCAAATTTTAGGACAAGGGAAACTATTGACTCATCACGTTTGAATTTTTTTTAACGTATTGTTAGTTAAAATGATGCATTCGTAATATGGCATGTCCAATATGAGTGTTTCACTCGTTTTGAAGTTTCCGAGAAGGAGCATATTATCATGGTTTCCAATGGAACTTATAGTGAAATTGGAAATTTGGAATACATTCTTCCCTTCCTTGTAACGGCATGATAGAAACATTATCTATGCACACACTAGTCCTGTCAAGTTTGGCATACGCTTTGCACGTTTCTAAGTGTTCAGTCATGACATATCACTTTGGTGGAAAATTGATTGGTGAAGTCCAACATATTGTCAGTTTTTGTAAAACTAAGCATTTCGGTTTAAGCCATGGTTTGACATTGGAAATGATTGAAATTTGGTTGTTTGAGGGAAGTAAGGACGATGAGGGATAAATTTTGTTGAAATATTAGTCATTTTCTTAAAATGGGTTTTTAAGCGTGGTTGGAATTGGGGAGATAGAAATCTTTTGGTAATGTTTGATGTGAAGACACTCCTCATACAGCCTCCAAGTGGCATTCCCCAATATTGTTCAGTATCATGGCAATGAAGGAAGCTATGGTTGGCCATTATCTTTCTAGATTGGCAAACAAAGTTACGTGGATCTCACTGTTCTCTTGAGAGATTTTTAGGAAGAATCTTTGGCAATCTATTGCAGTAGTTTGAGTTGTATAGTTAGTGATGGGAGGAGCTGGTCTCTAAATATTTTCTTTTCAACAACTTTATGCAATCAAGCAAATAGTCAAGTACACTATTATAGAGAGCAATGTTGCAGTTGATTTTTACATGAAAATTCTCTACAGGAAAAACTGCAGATTTTGTCTAGAGCTCAGTAATCCTCTAATGACAAGAAGTACAACATTACTGCCAGTTGCAAGCTCTTTCTCATAATACCATTTGCCACTGCAAGTGCGGTTGTTGCTCTCCACGTCATGTATTTCTCCTCACGTTGTTCCATCTTTCTCACAGTGATTGCTAGCCAACAGCCTCCTTCTCACCGACCACGGCCTGCTCGTCACGGGTCAAAACTCGTACACACAAGTTGAATGCTTTCTAAATTCTAATACAACTTTACTTATCAAAAAAAAAAAAAAAAACTCGTACACACAATGAAGCAGTCCAACCGGTACAGTTTTAAATTAAACAACTCGAAATATCAATATGCTCTTCGAAAAACCCAATCAGCATTCTTATTCAGGTCTGTCGTGGAAGCTTGCAGATATATCAACTTGAATAAGTAAAGAGGACATAAATGTTTGCCTTTTGGGCATATAGATCTGAACGGTAAACCAGGATAATTGCATTCATGTAGTTTTGATTTACCTCTTTCCCCTCAGGCTGATGCTCTGCTCCCTCTTTTGTCCAACATGAGAATGAAGCTTGATGTATCAATTTTTTCAAATTGTTAGATTTATATGGTTCTCTTTACTAAGAAGTTCCATGACAAGGCTTTGCACAGATGAATATGGATGAGCTTGGTTCTTATACTTCAGGTAACAGGAAGATTGCTGCTGATTGGTTCTTCCCGCCAATATTTGGTCATTGATGGCTAATGCATATCTCCTCCCCCCAAGAGAGAATTTCTGTTCTCTGTAGTCCAGTGTTTGCATATGTACCCACTTCCACATCTGATGTGTTCTTGATTGTAAACATCATTATTTGTTTTCTTTTTCTTAACTTCTTTTTGTTGTTTTTCTTTGGAAAATGTATTGATCTAACCTTGAATCAATTTTATCCTACTCCCAATGGCAAATTCTTGGCTCATTATTTTTGTTAATATTTTATTTTGTCTAGTGCTTCATGATTGTGAATTGCATATGAAGAAAAGCAATATGAGATTAGATGACTAACAGTGTTGTGGTTTTTTTTCTTGAAGGTGGGCCCTGGTGAGGTAGATGATGAACTAGAAGACGAGGTAGGATCAGAGTGTGCCAAGTATGGGACAGTAACTCGGGTTCTCATATTTGAGATAACAGAACCAAATTTCCCAGCTGAAGAGGCAGTTAGAATCTTCGTGCAGTTTGAGAGAGCAGAAGAAACAACCAAAGCACTTGTTGACCTTGAAGGTCGGTTTTTTGGTGGTAGGGTGGTTCATGCTACTTTCTATGATGAGGAGAAGTTCAATAAGAACGAGTTGGCTCCAATGCCAGGAGAAATACCTGGTTTCACTTGAAAAAGCAGGTAATAATTTGTCATATTTTCTTCATTTGAAATGCTGATGAAGTATTGAACTTTAAAGAGAAACGTGAGAATTGATGTAAGTGGTATTTGAACATGGAGTAATATTTAGTTTCTGAATTGTTGTTACTTGTTGGTCCAAATCATGGTAGTAACATAAACAGAACAATTTTGTCGAGTGCGTGTTACAATTAGTTCAACCCCACCAGCAATTTTGCAAACTGTGATCAAGTTGTAACAATTAGTGCAGTTGTGATCTAATTGTGTATATATATTTTTCTGTTTTTAAGATTTGTCTCGTTAAAATACTTGTTGAAGTAGATCACTCAGGTTGCTTTTAGATTGTTGATTGCCATGGCAGCTAACAAATAGAATCTTACTGCTTTTTGTAGGCAGTTTTCCTTTCTTCTTTCTCTACCAGTTATGAAATCTTGACCTAGGGCTTGGAAATTAAGACCTAAAGCCACTGGGACAAAGGTAGAACAGTTTTATGTAGTTTTTTCTTGCTAGTTTTGTAGGACATAGGGTTCATGGCTTGTGCTCTTGTAGGACTGATGTGTAATTGTCTAGTTATGTGTTTTGTGGGATTGATGCATAGGATTTTCATTTTATTTTGTTTATTTTTTTGCTAATTGGGGGTAATAGTGATCCTAAATTATTTTAGATATTTTTTACTATTTAGAAATTATTTCTTCAATGAACAATGTATTTTTACAAATTGCAGCAAGAACCTCTTGAGGATTCGGGTGGTGATGAGGACGACGATGATAATGAATTAATGATTGTCGAGTAATCTAATATAATCAATTGATGATACAGTAATATTATGAAAAGGTTTTCAAGTTGAAAACTTGCAGCATTCTAGAATGTTATTTGATCCCTGCAGCTTAATTTTCCCCACTGAGGCAATGAGAAGATTGAGTTTTGTATCCTTTGTAGTTATTGTCCGTCTAGTTGGAACCTAGCCAAAGTGTGAGAAAGGGGAGAGAATCTTTAAGTCAAAAGTAATAATATAGCGATGTAATGCTTGAGATTGTAATATTTGTAAACGATCTCCTAACTTATACTATGTGAAATGAAAGTGTGTTGTGGACACACACATAAAGTACAAAATCAAACATCTAATTTCTACACTGCTATGTAAATACTTCTTTGGATTCATGAAGACAGCAAACAAAGTAGAGGACACAAAATAAAATCTGATCTTTAAAACACATAAAACACCCCACAAGTCAGTTAAAATATTAAAATATATATATATATATTTGAGAGACATTTAGTTTTTGGGCCATGGAGAGATTGTGACCAAGAAAACTCTCAAAACCAGAGTCCTGAGAACCAAAATATACTCCCATTCCATTTCCAATAATAAGTGAAAACAATAGAGTTTTTCAGAAACAAAAAGTATGGTTTTTTACATGACAAGAGGAAGAAATGTTAGTTCCTAAAGGTCGCGCCTTTAGGTATGGCGTTGAGGTGAGGCCATGGGAGTATTCTGGTTTGAGGCCCTCGCCTCCTGCAAGTATAGTTGCTGCCGCTGATACGCCATCGTCACGGCAGACGAAGGTCCGCCGTCCGTGGAGGAGCCGGTTATTCCGACATCTAGCATCCCGTACATGTACGGGGCGAGACCGCCTTGAGTCGTCGAAGCAGCAACGCCACCGGAGTAGTAGAGAGAAGTGGCGGGCTCGCCGAATCCCGTAACGGAGTCTCTGTCAGTCACGCGGCGAGGCGACGCCGTAGTCGAACACTCTCCGCCTCCAATCCGTATCGAAGTGCTGCTGCTTCCCTTTCGGGTGCCGCAGAGTGGACAGACATTAGAACCCTAAAAAATGAAATACAGAACCAATAAAAAAAAAATAAAAATAGTTAGCTAGAAAATTTGAAGATAGGAAATGAATTGTACATTGGTGGTGGTGGTCGAGGTGGAGCGGTAGGTGGTGCCGTCGGGTTCAACGACCCAGCCGGCTTCTTTAGCGAGCTCGCGGAGGACTTGGTTGATGTCGGCGCGAGGGGAGAGGCGGTAACCGCCGTGCTTGCGGAGGCCGTGGAGAATGTTGGTGGTGATGGACCTCCTCCGCCTCTCTCTCATCTTGGTCCTCTCCTTGTCAGCTGCACTTCGAGTGGTGTTGCCACTACTCTCACTATCCATCATCATCTCTCTTTCTCCTTGTATGTATCTCTGGCCTCTTCCTTCCTCTACCTATCCTATGCGTCCTTAATTCATCCCTCCCCCTCTCTCTATACCTCTACAAGTACTGTTTCTCTCTCTATCTCAATCTTAAGGGATTGTTTGGGGATTTTATGATGCATCGTAATTAATATGATAGGACGGATTTCAGTGTTGATTCAAAGTATATATAGATATATGTGTGTGTGTGGGTGGGTGTGTGTACAGGGCTGAATTGAAATGGTTTTGCATGATAAAGAAGTTAGAAGAATCACAATTGCATGTCTGTGTCTATGTTTGATAGGCATATCACGCGCTGGGAATGAGAGAGAGAGAGAGAGGGGCGGCTGGGGATCAGAGTATGAGGCGGTGGCAGACAGAGGCAATCATGAGAGTGAGAAAGCAAAGGCCAGTATCTTTTTTATTGATCAGAGTTTGTTATTGCCACTTCAATTAATTTTTTTAATTACGTAATTAAAATTTTGATTGCATATTCCTCTAATGAAACTACAATAGGTACTCTCCTAATTATGAATGTATTTTTTAAATTGTACTTATTTAATTATTATTTTTTTTAAAAAAAAAAAGTGAATTGTAAGTGAGAAAAGTGGGCGCTTTCCATCCATTTTATTGATCATTGTGTAAGATTAGTTGTTGAAAAATATTTATTGAAATATGTTTGAACAACATTTATTGAAATAAGTAAAATAATCGATTCAAACATGGTATGTTATGAAGAGGTGTTGGAATTTGGTGCAGTACAACGCAAATGTATTTTTGAACAGTTTATAGCACACAAACGGTTGATTATGTGTGCGTAATTACACTTATGTGTTGTTTGTCATTTGATATTCGTGTTGTATTCTAGAAGATTCGGGCTCTATGACAACAGGATCCAATCATGTGAAAATTAGTAGGTATTGAGATCCGGTATGGTACACACAAATGATATAATACGGTTTACAGTATACAATTGGTTGATTATGTGTGCATTATCACATGCTTCTGTTGAGAGTTAAAATTAGATGTTTAAGTACCATAAATAAAATCATGTTTTATTTTGAATATAATTTAAATTAATTATTATATGAGAGTAGGCGAGGAGAGTGCTCATATTCTCAGATCGAATACTCAGTTGTTGAATTGTGACGCGGACTTCATCATAGCCTCTCAATCCAAAATACTCCCCAAGTTCACAGTGAAGCATTCGAAACTCCTCCAATACTTTATATATCCTAGTGAGTTTATGTTGCTTCAATGAAGAGTCTCATAATCAATTTTTTTTTTTTTCTTTTTTTCCTGTGTCTTCTCTTTCAATATTTGGAGTTCTTTTGATTTCCGGATGATTCCACTTAAACTTAATCCTGAAAGCTTGTGTACAGAAAGACTAGGGTTTGCTATAATGTAAAACCCGAGATTCTACATGCAAACTTGGGTTTGCTATACTGTAAAACCCGAGATTCTACAAGCAAACTTTAATGCTACTCAGATTTTCTTGAAGAAATACTAGGAAATTTACATAGGTGATGGATAGGTTTACAAGTTCGTGCATATTTATTATTATGGTCAAACATTCATCATCAAACATGATGCATGGCATAAATTTGAACATACTGTTGTTATTCGTGGTTAAGTATATAACACGTGAACCATTGACCAGACCAACCCAACCCAACCATAATTTGAAATATAAACACACATACATACATATATATATATATAGTATAAATAAAATAAAAGCTTAAAAAATATAATTGAAATTCAGGGTTACAATTACGGGGTTACCCGTAATTGTATACATTGTTACCCAAGCTTGTAAAAAATTGGGCTGAACTAGGCTAGGGTTGAGTTCGGGTTGACCCGCCCATGTTGCACCAGTAATATACTCCGTATTATGTTACGTATAGACAGACACAAGCATATGATATGAACCTATAGACCTCATAACTATTTCTTTAGCCAGAAAACAAGAGACAGTATGATGAATCTATGTCAATACTACTAGAAATTACCATTCCTGATATGAAATTGACCAAGACAAAAAATCAAATCAGGCAACAACCCTACCAGGAGGCTGACCCCTCTGCTGCCAATATTCTCCATCTTGATTGAAATCCCAACAAACTTCTTGAGACATTCAAGATAATTGAAATAGATGGCATAACCGTAACCACTAAGCAAAACATAATCACAAATGCCCCATAACTTAGAGAGCTAGTACTAATTCTTGGAGCCATATGTTTTTGTTCATACAAAAGACCAGTTTATGAACAAGAAAGCTAAGCAGTGACTGGAATCATCATCATTGAGCACTTTCCACGCTATGGCTTGGTCATAAGACACCAGCCTACCCATGCTAGACACACATATCCCTGCCGGCAAATAGGTGTATCCCTGCAGTAAAATAAATAAACATCATCAATATAATGTGGCTTTTGTTGACCCAACGATTTTTTAAAAGGAATTTTTTTTAAGAGGCATAGTTCTTACGGTTCACTCGTGATTCTCACCAAGGCTTAGTAAGTAATTTTTACTAGTGTTGGTGGTCTCACCTGTTGCATGATCTTAGAGAACTCTAAGAGTAGAATTTTCCGACCAGCTTCGTTGAGAATCTTATCCAGCATTATGTCTTGTAGGGCCACAAGAGTAGTTTCAAGCATGTCAAGCCCTGCCTGGTTTGCAAAGGTGAAAACTGGAGATGCCTACAATTATAATTTTGATAGTCATGTTAACCACTTCATAGTTGAAGCAAAGACTGACAAAGCTGCCTCCTTATCGACATAAAATGGATGACATTTTAAAACAGGTTTGACTTGATTACATTTGTCTTTGTAGAGCAGCACAATATCGCATCTGAGTGGTGCCAAAGTTGTTTCAAGACAGCGTCACCAGCTTGCGAGTTGATCTGAAAGAGTTGTCCCCCAGTGTGGATCCTAAAACACAACATATTACAAGCAGAAAGCAAGGTGTGTAAGAGATCACGAGAGAAGAAGGAAGAACACAACATGTTTATATTGACTCTTCAAGCATCATCACAGTGCAGATGTTGCTTTAGAGTTTTTATTTAAAACACCAAAGTAAAGGTGTAGCCATTCAATCAAACATTTTCACATAAATGACTAAAGCATACTCGAATTGACATTTTAAATTGTGATTGCTTTCTATTGAAGTTAAACACGGATGGTGACTGACAGTTGAAAATCAAATATTCTTCAGTTCTCTTGTATTATGTTTAATGGGAATTTAATAGTAATGGAATAAAATAATTGTATTTTAATTTGAAACAATACCTGTAGCTCCTGCAAATCCATCGTGCTAAAGTAAGAGCCTCAGGTGAACCAGGAAGTGGTTTTGGCCCCATATGGGTGCTGAGCCTAGAGGGGGTAATAGCCATAGCAAGCCTTTGAACAGAGCTAACAACACTGCGCACGTATTGGCGAGCCATAGCAGCCACATTGTTTTGAAAGTGGTTCTCAAAAGTGAATTGGAATGCAATAGTCAGAACGGACCTAAGGTTATAACTGCTCAGATCAGCTTCACCAGCAGTACGTACACCTCCAGGACCCACTTCGAGCGTAGAAGCCAAATCTAACGTTCGAGTTGCAGTAGGCCCATCCTACAATGTGTAAAAAAAAAAAAGGATGCTCAAGTGAATGGTGAAGATAACTAAAAAGATCTTCCTACTTTGGCAATTATGACTTTGAGTGGCATGTCTCATGTTTCAGTTATGTAATGAGAGATTCACTTTACAAAAAAAAGATAAAAAAAATGCAAGACTTTACATTCGCTTTTCTATCATTTGGGAGGTTCTGCCTTGCTAATTTATATTTATTTATTATTTTTACATACATACATATATCATTCAGGTAATGTTTTCTAAAAATGAGGTTCTCCCTTGCTAATTTTTATTTATTTATTATATATATATATATCCTGCAGGTAATGTTTTCTAAAAATGAGGTTCTCCCTTGCTAATATTTATTGATTTATTTATTATATATATGTGTGTGTGTGTGCGCGTGTATATATATATCATGCAGGTAATGTTTTCTAAAAATTATTTTTGTTATATAAAAAATTATTCAGAGCATAAACAGAGATAAGTCACCAAACTGATTTAGGTTCCAGCGGTATAACACGGAAACCAGATGGCAGCAAAGGAGCATCATCAACAAATGATTCATCAATAGGTGCAAAAACAAGTTGAGCACAGGCACCAGTTGCATTCTCATCAACCCCACTGCATAACTGCCATCGTAGACTTGGGAAAAATTAGTACAAGAAAATGCATACCATCAACAAAATACCATTTTTATATATGAACAGAATAAATAGCCCAACCTGTAGTAAATACATATCTTGTGACAAAGCTATGTCCTCAGGGGAGAATGCACGACTTTCTAGCCGAACCACCTCCAAAAACTACAACGGGAGAAAAACATGATCAAATTCATTGTGCCTTAAATTAAAATGAGTAAGACAACAGTGGACAAAAGAGTTACCTCCTCGTGCTCTGCAGCATGACTCAGAGGTAATATGACCTGGCTGCTAGGAAAGCCACTGGATCTGGCACAAGGAACCGCATGAGGACTAGCTTTAAGAGATGCATTAGAGTAAGCATCAACCCCATAGTCTGCCCATTCAGAACGGTGCTCCCTTAGGAAACGCACAAGCAAAGCAGGAGAAACATTCTGCATAACAAGATGAAAGCAGTTAGTAAGTAATACACCAAATAAACAAACACTGACAAGGAACTTTAACCAATATTTTTTTTAAAAAAAAAAGGCTGGAAAGAGAGGAATATGAAATGAAACGAGTTTAAGCCAGCCAAAAATTGGCAACTGCTGAGAGGATTTCATCCTAAATAGGTCCCATATAGCTAACTCAGTTAAGTACCTGAAGAAGCATTGATGCCTTCGCGCACAGCACCCCCCCAAAAGTTGGGAGCATTGACAATGTGTTGTATTGAGACCAGAGATATTTGCTTGGAGATGAGTTTATAGCAATTGTCACATCATCAACACCATCACTAACCATAATAGACCAACCATCATCCACAAACCCATTAAGAGCATCATTGAATCCCCTGAGAACCAATTTCCATAACTTTCAGGTAAAGGAGGAAAAATATCAAACCATAACCAGCATATACAGACATGCTAGGTTGCAATGTCTCATAAACCTAACCAAGTACCATCCACCCAGCCAGCAGGTGGATCAGTTCCCTGCAATTTACCCGGTGGGTCAGTCCAGGTCGGCTTGGTCATCAACAGATGATAAACCCAGCTGACACGACATGTTCAACAAATCCACTTTGCCCAGATTTCACCATACTGAGAGGTAGAATGCCGCACCTGAACATTCTCTGACTAAATGTCCTTAATACAGCAGGTTGGTGGGCCCCACCATACTGAATTTCTCCACTGGTTTCCTGCGCAATTTGTCGAATGTGTTGCAAGGCCTGCATATAACATTAACAATGATAAGAATGAGAAGGCAAAAGCTAACCAAAATATAGATGTAACCCAGGAAAGTTCTTACAGCCATGGTCATTTTCTGAGCAAGAATTTTGGATGATTCATAAAGTGGCCTGAGAACTTCAGGAACGCTCCATGCCTAAATCACACAACAGGTATATTTTAAAAGGAGGGAAAACAAAGAAACCAAAATTTAAGTATGAAATAAACTGCGAAGAGCTGGTTTGATCTAATCCGTTACATTCAAGTCGATGTGATCAACAATGTGAACCATGGAGCCACCACCCTCACAAGGCCGTATTAGGTAACCACTAGGCAGCATTTCCGCTCTCACAAAACATGAAACAGAAGGCCCCGTTGGGCCACCAGTGGAAGAAGTCAACGACCTCTCGCATATCTGCAGATTTAATTTTAAAACCATCAACACAAAAAGCATACGTTGGGAACTTTTCAAGGGTTGTCATTTACTACTGCTATGAGTCCCTCAAAATAATCTGGAACAGGTTCCGGTTCAAGAATAACTTCAATGCCAAGAAAATGCATTACCAGATTGCAGATAATGGGTACGAGTGATTTGTAACCAAAGTGACTTCAAAACTTGCAAACAGTTTTTTGAATGGAGAAATTGGTTTTCAATTTTTTTTCAAATTTATTATTTTACCCGAAAATAGATGCTTACATTGTTTTGGTCAAATGTCTTTGTAAGAAGTTACATACACACAAACAAGTAAAAGCACAACTAATTTGGGTAAATTAATATAGAAGAAAGGGAAAATCCAAAACAAAATTTGGAGTCAAGCTCAAAGATTTACCACTATACTTCCATCTTCTAAATTTGTAGTATATCTCAGCGTCCAAAAGTCACGAGCTGATGCCAATGTTGTTGGTGCGAAAGTCTAAGGGGGAAGAGTAGAAGCTTTAAAATAGTTTCATACCCAAGTGAAAATGAGAAATTTCAAATCTCGTGACCAAGTTTTGGTTTGCAAGTACAACAAACCTGCATGTAGATGAGTTCTATTGTCCCCCCATTTCCTGCAGGGATTACACTCAATACATCAAGGCAACGGCAGTCACGAAACCAAGATAAACGATCTTTAAGGATTTCAGCGACCTGAAACATGATTCATCACAAACTATACACTAAAACTAAGGGAAACCAAGCCATTTTTCTATCCAGATGATACAAATAAAAAAGGAAAAAAGAAAAAAGAACATCAAAACAAAATTCAAGGTTACTACCTTTGTGGGCTCTAGACTCACAAGACCACAGGCTCGTGCTGCTACACCACTACAATTGTGGGAAACAGCAATGATTCCAATAGAATCCGGACCAGGCTACAAAAAAATCAATAGGATTTTTACATATTGAAACTAAAATGAAGTATATAAAAGTTTAAAAGATAAATAAATAAACAAATGAATAGAAGGAAACACCTTCATCCCAATCATTTGGACCCAGCTGACAGCAGTCCCAGTAGCCTTAGAAAGGAACTCTGTCAAGGTCTCCTCAGCTATTGCGAGAAGACTGAGACACACAAACGCAAGGGGAAAAAAAAGAAGACTTATTCATACCAACTGTGAAGAAAAAATATGTTTGAATTGGCATAAAGGAAAGAGATTTAATTACCCAGCTGGGTTGTTAGCATCCCTCTGTGGACCTTGAGGTGTTGGATTTTGCTGTTGATGCTGACCACTCACGACCACAGACTCGCAGCTAGTGTCTGTGGTTGTTGTGGATGCCTGATACAGTCCATTAAATATTCCTTAATAAATAAGATCATGTAGAAAATAAAATCATGCGCAGGAGCAATAAGGCAGGGAAGAGAATATAGGATTTACAAAGTCTCAACCTATAGAAACCAAAAGTAGGATACATATTCAACTCAACTCAACAAAGCATCTTTCTAACTGTTTGTGGTCGACTTCATGAATCATGTTTTGTCATTCCGCTCTAAGTCATAACCTCAGTCAAACCACACGCTATTATAAATTGTCCTACTATCTCAACTCATACTAATTGATCTTCCCTAGCATTACCCTAAAAAAAAAAAAAATGAGGAAGGGATGGGGGGACCAAGAGCCAACTAATAAATTAATTAAAAAATCATTGTAAGTGGAAAATTGGACAACCATATAATTTCTAACAAAATAAATAATTTGGGAAAAAAATTCTGAGGAGAACAGCGTGCTTCCCTTTATGGTAGCAAGAGAAAAAACCAGGTAATGTTAAAAAAGAGAAGCCTGTGGGAGAAGGCAGAAATCTTACATTCTGGAGTTGCTGGCGCGTCAATCCATTCTCATAAACCAAGTGTGAGACCTGCTTCTGCAGGCGGTCATTCTCCTCCATCAACAGTTTGTTCATGGCACTCAGCTTCCTGTTTACAGTCTGGAGGCGAGAAGCTTCCTTCTTCTGTTTTTCGCGGCATCTACCCAAGAAAATACAAGCAAAATGTTAATTGGAGAACAGATTCTTCATCCAACATATATTGCTCAAGGAGACAAATTAGTAAAACGTTCAACTATTGGTAAGGAAAAAAAAAAAACTTGACTAGAAGAAAGAAAGACTTTAATTCAGGAAAAGAAAAACTTTATATAAATATGGCATAGATGACTTTAGATTGAGGGTCAAGTGTTAGGGAAAATGCTATCAAGAAGTAACCCACATGGCAAGAGTCATGAGCTCTTGACGGTTAATAAGAAATTTCTTATAAGATTGCTTCGATTTTGACTTTTTATTTAAAGATTTCGAAACCTTTCAGTCCAGTGGTCAACAAATAATGAGAGACCTTCTGAGCCTTACTCATAGCATTATCAGCATTCTGATAGCACTTCAATGTCGAAGTTTTAAAGCGAACAGATCCACCAACAAAACAACAACTAGATCAACTTTGTATCCCATGGCATCAAAGCGACAAACACTAGCACATTTAACTAGCCAATATAATACTTCTAAAATCGTCAGGATGCAATAGTATGTTCACTGAAAAATGAACCTGTACCATTTCTCTTTCCATTTGAAGGGCTTTGCCATTATAGAACATGGGATTCTATGGGAGCAACGATAAAGATAAATAGGTATGAAAAGAGCAAGACTTTACTCTTTTTGTATCCGAAATAACTCTCATCAACTAGCACTATAGAAAGAAAAAAACAAGTATCTATGATTATCAAAGGAATTTATTGCAAATCACAGGGACATTCCGAGGTGATAACCTAGCCATACAACAATGAGAGACGGAGACCTTCCGTATGTAAAAAAGGAATAAATAAATCAATCAAATTCCGAGAGGCTTCATGAAGTGCTTCTTTAAGAGTTATTTCACTGAATATTGATAAAATACATAATTGATTGAATAAACCCAGTATTTTTTTTTCTATTTCATCCTTATTTATTCTTCCATCTACACTTTTTTGTTTGTATCTATGTAACAGTCATTACCACTAACAATAGTGACTGCAACCATTGCTTTCTCCTAAAAATGATCTACAAGCGACAAAAGTAAATTAGTCCCAGGAGCTGCAAAACACAAGATGAATCTAAACTTATTCCAAAATGCTAATAGAATAAAATGGAATAGTTTTGTACCTATACGACATTCACATACACCCTTCTGGAAAACACAATGAATCTGAGTAGTTATCTCTAAAAAAATAGCTGATAAACTCAGAAACAACAATATGAAACATCACAGGTCAAGTTCTAAATTATGCTTCCCTAATCATTTGTTTATTTTTCCCATTTTTGTTTCCATTGTTATAGCATCTGCTGCAAAAATTAAAATAAAGAGGAAACATTGCAAAATATTTAACAAGAAAGATTAACTCGAAAATATTATGAAAAAAAGGATATACTAGTGTAATCCTAAAACGATGTTCAGAAGAAACAGATCAGTTTTTATTTTCTTTCATTTAATTCCAAATTTACCCAAAAGAGGTAAGTGAAAAGATACCCATTATTCATAGAAAACCCCAACTGAACAAGAACAGAGAAAACCAGTAGAAATAACAGGATGATGTTCATCAAAAGTAAATGAATTGGCTGTCACTATCTCTTATTTCAAAACTACCCAGAAATAGAGTTGGCTGTCACTATCTCTTATTTCAAAACTACACAGAAATAGAGTAGGCCGTTAATAAAATTTCAGAAATACTTCATTTAATGATGAAAGTAAAATAAGTGATGACTAAATAAAATAAAATTTCTGATAAAACTTCCACATCTTCTCAGAAACCACAGGGAAAGAAAAAAGACAAGAAAAAACGATAAAATATGGATAATCAAAAAACATTATTCGAAAAAGAGAAAAAAGCGACCGCAAAATCATAATCAGAGATGCAGGACCTTTTGTCCACATCATAATGACACGAACACATGAATGATTAATGCAAACCAAGACAAACCACCACTATTACTCCAAAATAACATCGTGTAGTTTTCAACAGAAAGATTTTAGGCTCAAGTAAAAATAGTAAAACAAAATTAAACAGAACACGAATCCAAATCCAACAAATTTTTTTTTTTTTTCCTAGTTGGGACTCATACACAGTGCCTCCACTAAGATTCGAAGCCTTGTACCGCTAAGTCACAGGCCTGTTGGTAACTCCAACAATTGTATATAACAGAACATAGGGATTCAATCCTTGTTAGAACTACATATTTTCTCTTCAACTAAAACCAATAAAATAGGAAGCTCAACCAAGAATAGAAACCATTTCGAAGAATAATGTTCCATACAAATTTAAAGAAAAAATTCAAACAAAACAATATTTTCACCCTTTTTACCCATTTTCTAAAATTGAGCAATAAACCCAAAAAAATAATAATAATAAAATAAAAAATAAAAAATTTGTTGCAGTGATTAAAAGGAGGCGATAAAAGACTAGTCCACTGAGACCGATCAGTGTGTGTAAAATAATGCCGGAAATTAGATATAGAACAAGTGTATCATTCTCCAATCTCCATGTCCCTTAATCAAGTCTACCAAAACCAGTAATGGCTTTTTTAACAAAGCTTGACCAACCATGCATGACCAGGTAAAGACAGCACATTTAAACCAAAAACAAGAACAAATCAGCCACATCCATCACACAATCTATCTTTTTATTCCGCCAGAGCTTTAAGCCTTGAGAAATAAGGAACAAAGCAATAATTTTTTTTCTAGGAGAAGGCGAAAACAAGAAATAGCAAACCAATATGTACCCAGATTACAAATCTTTACTCTCCTAATTCCAAGAATACACAAAAGAGAAAACATTGACAAAACAAGAACAAATCAATCATACCCATATATCATTTCTCATTATACTTCAAACCAAACTAAAAATCAAACCAGATAATAGAAACTGAAAATGTTAAAACCCGAGATAAATTAAACGCCACATAAAATAACTCTTTTTTTTTTTTTCAACAAACAACAAATAGATAGTGATACCTGCGATTCTGAAACCAGACTTTTATCTGTTTAGGTTCAATGTTAGAGAGAATAGCACACTCTCTAACAAGCTGTTGCCTCCTCAAAGAACTAGGTTTTGGGCATTCCAAGTACACTCTCTCTAAGGCCTCCACTTGTTCGGGTGTATATCTAACGTACTTACTCGCATCCATCTCTTTATACATCGAAAAGGCCATTAAAACACAACCCAACAAAGAAAGAAAATTACCCAAAACAAATACGTAAACAGACCGACTCAGAAAGAGTATGAGAGTGTTTAGAGCTTTGGGTTCACAGTTTCAACACTGAAATGGTGATTATTGCTATGTACAGGCAAGCTCTCCACCGTGAGAGCGAGCCTCCTCTCTCACTCATCAGACTTTCTCTCTCCTTCACAGTAGACGAGAGTGTGGAAGAGCTTGACCAGGGTGCTCTGGTCTTTATCTTAGACGCCAATCTCGAGAATTTCAGTCTAGAGAGAGAAAATTGAGAGAAACAAATCAACCCACAGAAAGAAAAGAGGGCATGAGAGAGAAAACAAAACAAACACCCAATGGGCAAATGAAGGCCAGGTATCAAATACCTTTGTCTGTTTTGATCTGAGAATCAAAATGTGTCTCTTTCTCTTTATATTTCCTCTCTCTACAAAATAAACCTGAATTGAGTTAAATGGGAATGCAGAGGGTCTGTTTTTATTGAACCAGACTGCCACAGGCGTTCTTAGACAACAAAAGGGGTAGCTGTTGGCTGTAGCTTTCTCTCCATCTCTTCCCTCTCTCTTTCTCTCTCTAGAAAAAAATATATACTCCGTATCCGTTCAAAGCACCGTTTTCTCTCTCCTATGATATAATCATGTAATGTAGCATAATGAGATGTATGGATGTCAATTTAAAAAAAATAAAAAAATAAAAAAATAAAAATTGATGTATGGATGTCAGGATGTGGATCATGCGGTGAAAAATGAAACTGTGGGCATGTGACATTTTTGGGGTGCATATATATGAAAAAGAGCACGCAATGGGGATGGGTGAATTAGAGATAAAATGACAAATTTTTGCTGTTGGATGCATATACTATAATCTTGTATGTGGGGTTGTGTGTATCTGTATGTGTGTGTGGGTTAATGCAATTTGAGCGGGTTGACCCGGAGACAGATGCCGGGTATTATTGGTGTAGGCCCATTAAGAGGTTGGGATTCGAGGCCTGGAGGCTTGTATTAAGGACACCAGATACTGTTCCACAAACCCGGTGAGGAAGGAGGTGATGGGGTTTCTTGCAAAAAGAGGTTGGGCACACAAATTTTGAGCAACAAAATTGAGGTTTTTTTTTTTTATGGGCAATGGACATGGGCACTTTGTCTTGATAAAAAGGAGAAATATATATATATATATATATATATATATAACATTAGTTAGGAAAGAAAAGAAATGATAACATTAGTTATTTATATAAAAGAAAAGACAACAATCAAATTACTATCGTACTATTTTATAAGATGGGACTTGAGTGTTATAACAAGTTTTTTCTTTTAAACTAGTTTTGAAATTATAAAAATATTATTTAACCACTATCATTTATCTCCAAAATCTTCCCAAGTTCTGAAGGATAGAATATGAGGGTTTCGGATGGATAGAAGGCCAAATCTTCCAAAAAAAAATTTATTTTTTTATTTTTTTCTCAATTTAAGACAACCTAAACACTGTACTTTCTTTTCTTTTCTATCCAAAGGCTCCAAATCATTCAATCCAAATGAAGCATGAGAGACTAATCTACAACCATTCAACCAAACATGAATGAAAAATGATACATTAATTGTGTTGTGTGGGTTGACATCATGTGGTGGGCTCACAATCCACTCACATATTCGCTATTCGTTCTTTGAATTTGAAGGATGTGTCGATACTAATCATGAATATATTTATTAATTACTCTTTTTCTTCTTTTTTTTTCTTGTTATGGTTGATTTCCGTTTGGATATTAGTGATGTCTCTGTATCCCCTCTTGAAGGGGATTTTGTGTCTTGGCCCTATATTGCACGATATACAATACTATATATAAAATAATAATGTAACTATGCATAGTAAAATTGTTATATAAACCACGTGAATTGTTGCACAAGTGATCACATGATGAAAGAGCACATCAGCAAATGATAGATAGCTTGATTCTATAAACATAGAAAACATATCTAAACGTGCTGCTAATAAGGTTATTATGCAATGTTTTTCAAAACACGAAAATTCGTCAAACCACGCTCTAAAAGGTTGACATTTGGCGAAAAGGGGTTCATATTTTGAAAGCATCCAAGGCATATAGTCGCTCCTCAGGCTCAAAAGTGCTCACTCCTGGAGCTTCAAAGCGCTCTCTCTTTCTCTGTGTTGTGTGAGTGATACACATACATACATACATATATATATATATATATATATATAATTGATGGAGGTTTAGGAGGAGTCAATGGATGGATACACAGATTCACTCGGTGTCTGCTTGTCCCCCTAGCCATATGATGATGATGAAGCTCTTTCAATTCCTATAACTTCTCTTTATATACCTTTCCTTTTTGGAAGATGGTCACATAAAATATGGTTTGGGACACTATAGTCCCACCCTAGGGCAAAGTCCACTGAGGAAGTCCCTTTCCAGCCTTTGCCAGAGAGGTTTTTCATCTTTTGGCATGCACCAAAAGAAGGTTTTGACACTCCATATAAGGCCCACACTAGCATGTTTCACACTCTAGAATTATATGTGTCTCTGCTTTGCTTCCATTTTACATCTCCTCCTCCTCTGACCAGTTCTAGCTCTATGACATATCTATATTTATACATACAAAACCATATAAAAGGATCCAATAGGACACAAAAAGGTTTCATGGGTTGACTGCCACTGTGTAATTAATGGTATTAATCATATGAAGGTATCTCCATGCAATATTCCCTTTCACTTTTTTGTTTTTCTTTTTTCTTTTTTCTTTTTTTCTTATTTAAGTTTATTAATGTAATTTTTGAACTCAATGTGTGTATTACATGCATGCACCTATCATGCATCACTTTCAAAATTCGAAGAGCTACTTTGATAAAACGTACGACTATAATTGTATTTAAATGAGAATATTGTCGATCAATATTGTCAAGTATTTATCATTGTTATACTAATTAATTAGTATATTATTTTGCAATACTTTTTTTTCTTATAATTTTTCATTTTTTATCAAACACATTGTGTCCTCTACAGTCAATGCCTGACTCTATTCCTAACCACCCACTTTCCTTAAAATACAGTCAATTTATGCTTACTTTGACATGAAAATTATTTTTCCTATCAACACAAAAAATTTGAAACTATGGTTCGTAATTGCGGTATCACCTAGATTACGGTGTAACAGATTCGAGCAAATATCGATGTAAATCAACCGAACCGACTAATTCATGGAGGTGCTTAACAATATTAGACCTTGAAAAATTATTACGAACCGACCAATACGATAATCCATGTTTGTAACTCACAACACAATTGGAGCCAATATTTGGCGGCTTTCCTACTCTCTCACAGGCACTCTTCCTCTCCCTCTCCGTAATACATTGTATCCATCCAAGTATATATGTAGTTTTTTTTTACCCATGTATGTTTTGTGTGTGTTTTTTTTTTCTTTCTTGGAAAGTCCTATATGCATGCATTTTGTTTTTTTGTATATATGTATTTAGTTCAAATTTGGGTGGGAGGAGGTGTTGTTTGGATGTGATTTTGTCAAAGTCCTACTTTACCCAGTGGGTCAGAAGTAACATCTACCACAAGTGATAAGAATCTGACCTAAACAAGTCCAAGTCCTACTACATCCACCAACAACTCAATTTCCAGATAAGAGTTGAAAAGATCATGTAGGTCCTAAAGAGACAAGGCCAAGCAACGTTAGAAATACATTGGCCAAAAGGGAAATGATTCAAGAGTAGAAAACTTTGGAAATAAGAGAGGGAGAGGGAGAGGGAGAGAGAGATAAACAAAACAAAAGGTAATTGTGGTATGTTGAATTTTTGAGTAACCATACCCCTTTGATGGGGAGATAATTGGGACATCATGTTGTTTGAATAAGAAATTACTCAAATCATTGACAATGGTGAACAGTGAAAGCCACTCTTTTGACTACATATCAGATACTCTCATGTTATTTTTCTAATGAATAAATTAATAGCAAGAAAAAGCAGCTCTAGTTATCATCATATAGTGCTCTAGATTTCTCAGCTACAACCTCACAAATTAGCTATACATTTTCAATGCTATTTTTGGCAGGAATTGAAGCTTTAGATTTGAAATTAGAATTAGTCGAATTAGAAAAAAATAACTCATAAAATCAAATCAAAATTTTCTCTAATTCCACCAATTCTAATTTCAAGGCTCCAATTCCATGTCGCCAAATACAGCCTAATACAAATCTCAACTATCTTATTATCATATAACTCAATTTTTAGAACAATATTACTCTAATCGATAATTTAAACCTACAACACTAGTGGACAGGCTTTTATCCCCTTAATATATTTTAAGTGATATACACGAGTCTCACTTAAAACATACATAGGGGTAGATAAGTCTTTGACTAGTGTTCTGGCTCAAATATCATTTTTCAAATTTTTATTGCCCGAGCTTAAAACGTGTTTTGGTAATACATCCCAAAGCTTGATCCTAAATCTTCTATGTTCTTCAATCACAAATATTCAAAAAAATAACATTAAGTTACGTCCCAAAAAAAACAAACAAATAAATTATGAAAAGAGAGAAAAACAATGTACTGCGCAATTCGATATTATGATATAAACAATACATACAACCTTACATTTATTTTTGAATGTAAATGGGAGAAAAAAATAATTTATACAGTACACCTATTGGTCAAGAGGCATCCACTCTAGTTCTAGATTTATTTCTCCAGATTCCACATTCTGGAGCTTAAGTGATACCGCCTGTTTCACCTTCCCATCAACGATGTTTACAGTGCTATCTTCCATGAGGGCGTTGTCGCATGATTTCAGCCATTTCCCGATCTGCATGTCTCCAAACATTTCGATGTCTCCAAATGCCATTGCAGAGGTAACAATCGGCTGGATATCAACCTCGGCTTCCCCCATTATGTCATCAGCTGAGAATGTGTCCCGATCAAAAACTTGCTGCATTATAAAAATCAAAATATCAGGCGAAATGCTGTGAATGCAACGATGGGGTAATAGTAGTGATGTGCAGTGAACACGAGGGGTAAGGTCCAGAATTGGATGTAATTCAAATTTTAACAAAAGAAAAGAAATGAAGAAGAATTATTCTTATGAACATATCTTGACCACAAAGCAACAAAGATGAAAAAACAATGGTGATGTGCCGTAAAAAAAGAAACAACTTCCAAGAGAGAGAGACTAGAACATTAGAGGCTACACCTGGACTTGCTGGAGGCTTGGTGGAGGCTGGTGCTCCTTCTTGTCCAGGGCTTTAAAGAATTTAATTGAGTTCAACAGCTTTAGCTTATCTGAACTTATGTTACTTGATTACATTTTTGTCCAAAAATTACTTCTTGGGTCCAAAATTGTGCTTGATTTGTATATTCACTTGTTATTAAATATTATTACATAAGAAAATCAGATATATGCCAATAATCCAATCTGTAAACTGACTCGAGTTCTTTAATTACTTTTCTTTTTTTTTTCTTTTTTTTCAAATTTTACTTCTCAGGTCCAGGCATGCACTTTATTTACTTCTCATTAATTACTCGAGAATATCCGGATAATACCAAGCCAAGTGCCAAAGTAAACTTAGGTGCACAGAGGAACAATTGCAAAGCCCTCAGTGACCACTATCATGGGAATTACAGAGACCCTAATGCCCAGTTGTTGATCGGGCGTTACCAGGCAAGATTTTACTGCACAGATCAAGATGGAGCGGATTGTCTCATTGTTCTCTCTCTTCTAATCTGAATAGATAAGGAGAGTCCTCACTCAAAGGAGTGAAGATATTAATCATGAGCACAAGAAGATGCATCAAAACTCCTTATTTTTCTACCTTTGGAGGAGATTGCTGTTTTAGTGTTTTATGTGGATTTCTTTGCTGATTTTCTTTTGGAGGTCTAAGTAGCCAGAGGGTTTAGGGTTCTTTCACTTTGCTTTTAAGGATATTCTTGTAGACATCACATGAATTCAGATTTTATCCCTCAAGTGTGGAGAACAAAAAACAAAAAACTTTATTCCCAACATTTGACTGAAACTGAAACCAAAATTGTAGTCCGGAACAATATTTCTTCTCAAACACTCTTCAAACTTATTAATCATAACTCCAGCTGATCTAAAACCACCAAACTTCAGTCTATTGTCTACATTAACCTTATCTAATACATTGAAAAGCAGGCTTAGTTTATTTTAAGTGAGTGCATATTCTGTATTCCCTTTCCTTCCATCCTCTTGAAATAAAAAGTTGTGATTAAGAAGATAGTTTTGTCTTTCGGCACTACTGATTGTACAACATATAGATTTTTTGTTCAATTGAAAATCAGATTAATAAGAGGAAAGAAATTTAGTGACTGTGCAGTACATGTCGATTAAGTGTCAGGTTTATTACGAAGAGTTCAATGCTGAGCTAAGGTGGAATTCCAGCTATAGTGGTCAATAATGTGCATTATGGCTGCCTTGTCATAACTATTCATGTTCTTCAAGTTGCAAAGCAAATGGAGCAAACACCAAAAATTTATAAAGAGAAGAATTTTAAAATAGCAAGATTACGACAATAAAGCACCATAGTTATGGAGATAGAACTTCAGAAAAATGAAAGAGAAAAATCATTTACAGCAATCAAGAGGAAAGGGAAAAGACAGGCTCACCAGTTTTAAGGGCCCAAAACGCTGAGGAACAGATAGCATGAGCTCCTCATTCCAAATGGGATTCAAGTTGCTTTTAATTACTCTCGACTGGACCTTCTAATAACACTAACAATTTGTTTCATATCAGAAAAGGATGATAAAGAACATTTAAAATATAATAAGTTTTTCATAATTAGATAATATAGAACAATAAAACAATAACAAGGTTTTTTATAATAAGATGATGAAGAACAATTAATATATATCTCGAGAAGATCTTGCTGCCAATGCTTCACAACTCAAACTTGAATAAGTAGCAACCATCATGGGTGTGTACCACCTGTCTATGTGGACCCGGTTTATGCCCTTAAGTTTCAACCAGAAGAGAAAAGGGTTGAAAAGGAGGAAACGGTAAGATTGACTGACCTGCTGCCCAAGAGTCAGGATAACATAAGGATCACTTGACAGCACATCTCTGATAGCTAGATTTGTCCCTTTTATTAATTTGACCTTCAATAATCCGATAAATTCCACCATGCCTTCCTGTTATCAGTTGGAATTTCAGTGGGAAAGAAGTAATTCATAGAACCACAAAAAGCCAGTGAAACACAGATTATGCAGATTGTATTGTTATGACTACCAAACTACTAAACTCCTATAACCCAATAAATGGATAGCATTTATAATGTCTTCCTACGAGACAGTTGCATCATAACAATCGGCTACGGCATCATCATACACATCTGATCCATATGCTAAGCATTCGTGGCTATATAGGTCATCAAACAAGTCTCTATACCATCCTCCAAAACAATGTGAACCTAAAAAAGAATCCTTGGAGTACAGAACCAAAAGTGGAAAAAGACAAATAAAAGACTTTACCAAGCGTGATGAACTCGAACTTTGAAAACTATCGGTCTTTCTAGATAAACTTGATTGGAGTGAGCTCTTTCCGGCAACTGACGAGATTCGCAAGCTAGGTTTCAAAAATTCTTGAAGGTCATACTTAGACCTACATAAAAAAAAGTGAAGAGACATAAGTAACGAATACAAAGATCCTGTGACCTTTCAGTCCATGTACAATATGGTGCCAACAATTCATGAATCCAAATTGCTTTTCTGGCAAGAGAAATGGTATGGCTGAATAACTGATTGGAAGATTAAGTATTACAATAGGTGGTAGTTTGACCAATACAAATCTCACATCAATATACATCTACGTCATCACCCAACAAACAAGTGGTCAAAATCAAGTATGGGATGAAGAAACTGAGAATAATCCTGAAGATTCAGAACCACAAGCATGATACAAGATGCAGAGCTAAATACATTATTGTATTTTGACTAACCTAATGTATTTTAAACGCTCCTCATTACTAGAATCTGGACCAGGCTTTGAGAAGCCTTCAGGAATAAATGCCTCGTAAATTGCATTTGCCGAAGCATTTCCTCCTACGTCAACCATTGCTTCAATTTCATCCTCAGACCATTCATCTAACGTCACAGACAAAACCTGCATGGTTTAAACTCAGGTAATTGTAGAGACATAAGGTAGAGGTATGGAGGAGAAACCCGCAAACAGAAACAATTTAACATTTTGAGTCAATAAAACTATATTGCTGCCACCCATCCACAAAAAAATAAAAAGCATAAAAAGAAAAAGAAAAATACCATATCCCTGCTGACAATAGATTTAAACTTGCAAACAATCATGGCATATTGTAAAAAGTCGATGGCACGAGTTTGTGATTTATAAAATCTGAAATTGCCAGCTTTTGCTAGGGTAAGAATTGAGACCCATTCTCGGTTTTCTTGTTTGAAAGATGCATACAATATAAAAAATGAAGAGATAAAAGGATAAAGAGGAAAAGTAGAATATTTGATGGAAGAACTGGGGTATCCTTTTGAACAATTGTTCTAATTGGAAAACCTTATATTTTGAAATGAACTTATCAAGTTGATGAGACAATCTTAGAGCAATTACCTTTGAGATATGTGTGCCAAGGCTTCTGTGCACACCAGAGCATTTTAAGCATATAAAAACTCCAATGTTTGCCGACCTGAACATGCAACAGTATAACGTACTTTTTAAACAACCATAAAAGATATATATAATCAAAACATGCATTCTGCACACACCACTTGGTCTCAAATCCTTCTATCCAAAGTATAATCCAAAAAACACTATATAATTAGTTGGAGTTACTAATCCAGGGAATACCGAGAAATATAAAGGCAAACCTTCCTTCTGTATATATTATATTCTCAAGCACAAATAGTTTTGATTTAGACATGTTTGGTCAGTAAGACTTGTGTCAGCATACTTCGTGGATCAAAACTAGAGTCCTTAATTTTGTTTTATTTTGTAGTTTAGCTACTATTTTAAAAGTTTGTTAGCGCCAAGTTAATAACTTTTGGTCAAGGCAAATCAGATGCACCACAAATTCTTTTTGAATATTCGCTCTCCAATCTCCATCAACGACGAACATAAGAAATAAGGGCTTGATCCGGACCTTGATGCCTGTTTGTTATGAATGCAAACTCACATCTCTCCTATTTTTTATGCTTTCAGTTCAATCATACATGTCCCTGATTTTATTTTATTTTTTTAAAAGGCTGTGGGCATGCATGTCTTTGATACATCAATAAAATGCTTTTTCCTTGTCCACCAAATATCTCTCAAGGGACTTTATTAGATGCTTTTCCAAGTCAATAAACCCCATAACGATGTTCATCATCATCCAAGCCTTTCCACATAACAGGAATAAATGTTTTTTGGTACCTCATGGCAAAAAGCAAAACAATTTTTTTACTAGGATTTCTTCTGTGTCTTACTTTTTTGCTTGATCAATATCCACCAAGTATTACAGTATGACTCATAATCTGGAAATACTTCTTTAATTGTAAGGAAGCATTACAATTTTATTAATATAGTCCACCAAGCACAGTTATCACCCACAAACTTCCAAGCTTCCATTAGAATACAATGGAGCATAAAGACTTTAGGCCCTTCACTAAGATTATACAACCCAAAGAGCTACAACTCCATTTAAGCAAAAACTCGGCCGTGGATGTATATGAGCCCATTGACTATTAGAAGCCTATTAACAGAAACACAACAGAACAGAAAAATCTGAAGGCAACAGGATGGTAGATCTTACGCCCATTTAGGGTTTGGAGCAGCACAATCAGCACAGACACGATTATCACTTTGAAGGAGTAAATCTTTTAATCTTCTTTCACCTGCATAATCACCATTCATGTTTTCAACTTTACCAAAACAAGCTTCAAGTTATAGTATTGCAAGGAATGGAGAAGGGGCAAGAGGGCTATCATTCTAAGTAATTGAGAAAACCAAGTCAATTAGATCATTAATAACAATAAATACAAGTATTTTTGCAAAATTTTTATGGGTAAAAATGGGCATATATCTTTCGTGTGAAATTATAGTCCAAGTGATACATAAATAAAATGGCTATAAAAGAAAAGAGGAAAAATAAGCTAAGGAGAAGAAATGTTTATTGTTATCCGTGGTCCTTCCTTATTCAAAACTCTCATTACACACGACATCAATATCAATGGCATGGAGTGAACTTTCTCAACTAGCAGAGTCCAGCAATCAACATTATAAATTAGAACCCTTCAAATGATTAAAGTACTAAACACCAGTTCAGGTTAAATTGCCAAACTGCCACTTAAAATACTAATTGATTACCACTATCAAAAAACAATTCAGCAAAACAAAGAAAGCACACCTGATGATGGCCTCCGAAGGGTGGATCGAGGATTACTCATATCACTGTTTTCACACCAAAATCACCCCCCAAAAAACCTGTCTTTATGAACAATCTACACAAAATAACCCACCAAAAAAAAGATCAGAAATATAAAAGCCTTTCAACAAATCAATACCATAAAGCCAAAAGAAAATACAGGTGTTTCATAGTTTCAGAAAAATAAAATTGAGAAATGTCTCCAAATTTAAATTTAGAAAGAGATTCACAATTAATATTAAACTTAACCAAACAATGAGTAGAAAAGATTAGAATAACATAGAAGATTCAAGCTAGCTCATAAAGGGCTTAATAAACACTAGTAGACAGCAACGGGTAAAATAACAGCTTGAAGATATACAATAAAATTGATACAAAAATGAGCAGCTTCATGTAAGAGCTTTTGAATCATTCTCGTGATTAACAAAAGCCCCAAATCAGTTAGATTCTGTCCCAAATTTCAAAGCAAACAGAAACTGCAATGATTGAGAAGAAAACTTAAAGATGTAGTTGAAATGAAACGAAGATCTAAAGAAAGTGTTTGAATTCTCACCAGAACTCAGGAAATTGCACCGTCTTACTTCAATGTTCAAATCCAAAGACCAAGGAACAGATAGAGAGAGAG